>PVIU01003601.1:0-128399 GCA_004026605.1 Ondatra zibethicus
AGAAGAAGAAGAAGAAGAAGAAGAAGAAGAAGAAGAAGAAGAAGAAGAAGAAGAAGAAGAAGAAGAAGAAGAAGAAGAAGAAGAAGAAGAAGAAGAAGAAGAAGAAGAAGAAGCCCACTTGGCTAAGGATGCAGCAAGGGAGGGCACTTGGTGACTGTCTCAGGAGGCTATGGAGCTGGTGAGAGGCACCACAATGAGTGCTTGACTCGAGGCTACAGAGCCTGTAGGTGGCTTCACGGATCATGGAAGGTGGGGGAGCCCTCGGCATGAAAAGCTGGTGACCCACAGTAGCACAGCATCACACAGGGAAGTGACAACTTTGCCACTGTGTGATTTCGCCACACATTGAACACCAGATAGTGCAATTTCTTTCAACTTTTTATTAAAAAAATAAAACTCAAGAGTAAATTCTAGGGAATAAATCTGATAGAGCTACAGAGCCACACAGAGACGATCACCACCCTCTTTCCACTTCCCAGATCAAAAAGGTGTGACCTTGTTGGGGTAGATGTGGCCTTGTTGGAGGAAGTGTGTCACTATGGAAGCAGGCTTTTAGGTCTCATATATGGTCAGGCTATTCCCAGTGTGACAGACTCCTTCTGCTGCCTACATGCCACTGTGTCCCACCATGATAATAATGGACTAAACCTCTGAAACTATAAACAACCCCTACCTTCAATTAAACGCTTCCTTTATAAAAGTTGCTCTGGTCATGGTGTCCTTTTACAGCAGAAGAAAAAAAACCCTATGGCAAATGGCAATAGACAACACCCATTCAAAGGAGATGAGAATTTAAATCAGGCAATGATGTGCTGATTTCAGAAAAGGTTGCATTAGAGAAAGATCACTTCATCAACCCACAGCCATAAGCAATAACAACAGAGTGATGTCAGCTGGCACTGTATCCCATTGGTGGAGGTTTGCTTAACACACACAAAAACATGAGTTCTTTCCCTAGCACTATTTAAAACTAGACATGGTGGTATATACTTATAATCTCAGGACATGGGAGGGAGAGGCAGTCAGATTCAAAGTTCAACAACAGTGACTGGGGAAATGGCTCCATGTTAAAGAACACTTGCTGTTTTTGCAAAGGACTCAAGCTCAATGTCCATATAGGTTGCCTCACGACCACCTAACTCCATATCCATGGATAACTGATGCCCTGCTCTGCCCTCCTTAGATGCACATGTAGCATACAGACACATAGGCTTACATATGACATACGTATGATACAAATATTTTTGCAAAAAAAAATAAAAACCTTTAAAAAGGTTTGATAACATTCTGATGTCACAGAAGCTCTCCAGTAAAGATGGTGTATCAGAAAACGTCATTCATCCACTCAACAACCTTCTGAGTGTCCACAGAATGCTAGGATTATGAAAGTGTCAATATGAAGCTGAGCTACAGAGGCAGCGACCACACTCATTAAACTTTCACCCTAATAGAAATGATAACAGATAATTGAATAGTCACACCTAGAAGTTAATTACAGATAATGATACTTTCTATGAAGGAAATGGTTGGGAGATTATAAAAGCACAAAGAAATTATCTCAGGCAATTTTGACGCATACTCTAAGATCATAGGAGGCAGTTTGGATAGAGAAATAAGCAATCACATGTTTCTAGAATAATCTCTATTTGTATTATCTTTGTGTTTGTATATGAGTGAATGCTTATGGTGTGTGTGCATGTTCATATGAGTGTGTGTGCATGTGTGTGGGTGTGTGTGTGTGTGTGTGTGTGTGTGTGTGTGTATAAACCAGTGTAGCATGCAAAGGCCAGAGAAAGGTATCAAGCATCCTACCTGCCATCCTCCACTTGAGACAGAGTTTCTCACAGATCCTGGAACTGGAAACCAGAAGCCCCTGTGATCCTCTTGTCTCACCCACCCTACCCTGTACCTGGCTCTGGGGTTTAGGCACCTGCTAGAACAAACATGGGTGCTGGAGATTAAAACTCAGGCTCTTATGTTTCCAGCTTCTCTTCACTGCTGACATCTCAGCCCTGGATGTGTGGAATTTGGAAACTGACATAATTCCCTATAAACTCAAAGGGAGTACAGCTCTTTAAGTTTCAAAACAACTGACAGTTCTTGGTGGACTGGCGTCTAACATTCAGCAAGCTCCACCTCAAACATGCTTTAAAAACGTGATGTAATTCTGACAAGTCAGACTTTGCAACTTTTGGCAGATGCAAAGTTTTTGAAATGTGTTTCTGTGTGTGTTGGGCGTAAACTGTCATTGCACTGGAAACTTCTTGAAAGAGATTTTTATAAGTCTCATCCGTCTCTCTCAAGTGGCTGTTAAAAATAGTTTCTTGGCAACTCCCTTTCCCTGTGTGAGAGAAGGATTAGCTTAATCCTGGGGAAATATCTTCACACTTCACTATGCTCGGTTTTAAACAACTAAACTTTATTGTGCACAATACTAAAATAAATGCCCATGTTCTAAGTGACTCTAAAATTATTCACTTGCCAGATCTGTCTTCACAGACCATGAACACTACAAACCTCTTCTCAATAGAAGACAATTGTTTGCTATGCAACCTATACTTATAATGGCTTAATACTAGATTTATGCCTATTTTCTCTTGTTTGTTTTTACTCTAAAATGTTAGAAACTCTTTTCATATTCATGCTATCATACAATGTAGTGAATTGAGAGATATACTACTCTTGAGTAGGGTGTATAAGTTACAAGGTTATTTTCTATCTTCCCTTGAAAAATCACTCTTATATCCAGATGTAGAACACCAGTGAGTACTACATCTGTGCTCCTTCCTTTTCCAGTGACAAAAAGCTCAGCTAGGAGTTTTTCTCCTTCATCTCTATATTCTAAGACAGTCCAAAGCTATATTAACTAGGCAGAACACAGTAGGTTGTTTCATCGAATACTTTCATCTTCCCGTTTTATTCCATACGTCTGTGTTTCCTGAATGCATTTTCACTTTCATTTTAAATATGCACTGAGCGTAAGAAAACAAGATACTGAGAAGGGGTCAGCCTTTCCCATCAATGGAACAATTCTTGTCTAGTCACATGCATTCTGGACTCCTTTTTGCTAAAGCATTTAGCTTTAAACTTGGAAGCAAACTAGTGTGTCCTTGTTAACATTCAAAGAACTGTCTCAGCTACAAAAATGTGTGCACTTAGCATTCCTAGGCTCCGATTCCTGGAGCCCCCGGTGTCAGTGGGAATGGAGGAGGTGGTACAGACAGCGCAACTGCCTTCACCATCATCTACTATTTCCCAAGCTTACTGTTCAGGAACTGCCCCCCCTCCAACTTCCACTCAATTCCAAAGAAACATGGGAACACCAGGTAGGGGTTGCTGCTTGCGGAAAAGTTACTGCATCAACTCCTTTTCTGCTATCTCTTTTCCCTCCACTTAAAACACACCCAACCGTCTCTGCTGGCTATCCACTACACCCAGTTCAAATGTCCAGAAAATACTTTGGTGACTTCTTCATCAACGCCAAGGGCCTTAGCTTGATCTGGAAATGCACGAGGTAAAGCAAATGTTTTCCCCACACTCTCACAGCCAAACCCATGCAAACTAGTGAGAAAATGACAGTGTAACTGCAGTGGGGACTTCCACTGGGAAAAGAAGAATACAGAAGGCAGAGCACAGTGGCATTCACAAATAAGGTCCATGTAAAATATCCCACCTTGAATGGTTAAAAATTGCCTCATTGAGGTCTCCTTTGTCTTCCCAGATTATACTTACCTTCTGGCACTTTCTTTCTTCTTGTCCTCTGGCCCAGCCACAGATGAAATGAGCATAAAATGTGGTTTCTTTGAGGACAGTGAAATGTCATCAGATGTTGCCACACAGAGTGTTTCTAGGAATGCTTATTCATTTCCCAAATAATTATATTTCTCATCTCAACTCTGAAAGCATTAGGGCACCAGCTCAGAGTGATTAACAACTCTCTAACCATGCTCACACAAAAATCTAATTCTTTGAACAGTACAAAGACTGAAGCACTGACATGTTGACCATTTTCAAAATTAGGAATGTGGAAATTCTAAATGTGCTATTTTGAGAAATATTTTTCTTAGAATGCTTTCAAATATGCCAGCTATTTGACCTACTAAAGAGGTAATACCAAAGCAATAAAAATAAAATCTGAAAATTGGACCCTTAATAAAAGATGCAAGGCTTATAGGCATGTATGTTTTTTAATTTTTGCTCTTAATAGGCTTCATCTTTTGGGGGATGTAGAAGTTCATGTACCCACGCTGGCCTCAACCTCACTAAGAAGCCAAAAGTAACCTTGAACTCCTGATCTTCTTGACTCCTGATGAAGTGGGAGGTCCTTCTGTATATGTGTTGCTCTTATTGGTTATTGAATAAAGCTGCCTTGGCCTATGGCAGGGAAGAATAAAGCCAGGCTGAAAGAGATGAAGAGAGAGAGTAGGCAGAGTCCAGGAGACAGAAAGAGATAGACGCTGGAACCTTACTGGTAGGTCACAACCTCATGGTAATGCATAGATTCATAGAAATCAATATAGTTTCTGTGTGATTATTCGGGTCTGGGTGACCAGCAAACAAAAAAGTGGTCTCCATTTACACCCTCCTCCTTAAGTGGTGGAGCTACCAACCTCTGCCACCATGAATGTCCACCTTATGAAGTGCTGGGGATGGAACACTGAGCTGTGCACTTGGAAGGCAAGTTCTCTACCTGTCAGCTACCTTCATAATACACACTCAGTTTCTTTGTGGTTTGTTTGTTTATAGGCCAATCATTAAGATGCTATAACTCTGTCAGATAGTTACCCATCTATACAGTTGGAGTATAACATGAGATAATGGCTACCATTTACTTGTCAAAAAAAGAAAAAGACATTTGATCTTGTGTCTTACAACTAAGACTTATTAATTCATCATTTCCTGGTTATATAAAGCATGTCATCATCTTTTTGCTGTTTACTTCTTTGTCCCTGTGACCTGAGGGGCACAAACACAGTTGAAGGTGGCCTATATGTACTAGTTCTGCCTTCTCACTGTGAGCTCTGCACAGCTCACACTGTAGGACTGACATATCCAGGTCAGAGTCACAAGGCATGGCCAAGACTTTTAGTTGTGGCTAATTCCATGTGTCACATGTGCTAACTTTTTTGAGGATAATTTTGTTTCAGAAATGAATTATATAAAAGGGACCTTAGAATCACTGACATAAATCCTCCCCTACCAACTCTCTATGGAGGATTCTGTTGTAACTTCAAATTGCCAAATGCAACCTCCACTGGCTTTATTTTGAAAATTTTCCATCCATCCTCCTCACTCCCCTTCATAACTATTGCCCTTCCAATCTTTGTATTCAGTTAATTATGACTATCTTAGAATATTTGCCAATATAATCTATGTAAACATTTCTGCATAAATGGCAACAAGATCAGCATGAGGTGATCAAGGAGGTGAACAAAGCACTGACCTGAGGTACATAATCTAAGATGCAATAATAATCTAAAAGTGCTTGGTCATGGACTTTTGAAATATTTAAATGCTATACTTAAAACTATAGCAGGAATTCATGATGAAGTTTGGCATAAAACTATAGCGAGAAGTCCACAACGAACTCAATGTATTTCTTAAAGATGTGTGGTTTATTTTACCACATTATTGTCTCACCTTAATGTCTCACATTAATGTCTGGTCTGCATTATTGTGTCACCAGACTATACAGTATACAACCGTCTGTGGATTGCAAAGATGCCACTGTATTCCTACAGTGAGTTTGTAAACTTTGACAAGTGGAGAAGCTTCCTAGAGCTGGGGACAGAGTTTTCTACATAGTTTTCTTAGCTAGGGTTTCTTCTGTAAAGACACAGCATGACTATGCAACTTTTGTAAAGGAAAACATCTACTATGGTGGCTAGCAGTCCAGAGGTTCAGTCTATTATCATCATAGTGGGACATGGCACTGTGCAGAAAACGCGGTGCTGGAGAAGGAGCTGAAAATTCTATGTCTTTGATTCACAGACAACAGGAAGATAACTGAGACACTGGGCAGAGTTTGAGCATATATGAGGCCTCAAAGTCCACCCCCATAGAAACACACATCCTCCAACAAGGCCACACCTATTGCAACAAAAACCATAGCTCCTAATAGTGCTATGGTTCATAGTGCTACTCCGTATGAACCTTTGGGGGCCAATTACATTCAAACTACCAGAACAATTATGCTTTTAATTTATAGCTGAGTTACTGTTTCTACTTCATTGGCAATGTGAGTAGATATTTTGCTAGGTTAATGTGCATAGGGATGCACAGTTTTCCTTTTGCCTCAAGTTACAATGTGACTTGTTCAGGCACTGAGTGACAGACACTGCGTTTAGGGACATCAGTTACCCAGTTAGCCATGTCTCTAACTTCCATTTCTCAGGCCCCAAAATTATGCCAGCTTTTCTCTCACCAAATCTCTAGCTCTTGAGTTGGTGGAATCTAATACAGGATCAAAGTTATTCACATCTGAAGCCACATCTGAAGGGCCTGTAGAGATGATTGGATTCTGTTTTATTCTTACACATTCTGCTGAAGTTCATTGCTGTGAGGCACTAACGGGCTGCCTGGTGCTTTCTTGAGCCAGGCTGCCTGAGTTGCACATACCCACTCACTTACTCCTGATACTTAAGAAGAGAGCTCTTGAGGGGCTGGGTCTAAACTGGAAACACTGTCAACTGAATGCCAGCATGACCCCCAAAAGTTAGAAAAAGCAAAATACCAAAGTTCCATCAAATCACTGTCTAGCCTATTAGACAAAATAGCCAAAAATTCTATGTTGTCACTGTTGTTTAGGTATTGTCATAATCAGCTATTCCCTTTCAATGTCATGCAAAAGCTACATGTCCTTTGATGATATGGTGCTGGTTTTGAACTTGCGTCTTTGGTTCTTTTTGGATTTTCCATCTGCAAAATTCTATTTTGTGGTGGGGGTGGATTTGAGCATTCTACTTTTCTGTGCTTTTTAGTTGGCATTAAAATCTCATAAATGAAAAGTGATTGCAAACTCAGGTCTTCATTATTTTTACTAGCTCACTTTGCATGTGTCTAATTAAGGAAAGGAGTTGTAATAATATATATTACTTCAAAACTATTCAAAGTAGAGGCAAACTCATTGAGAATGGATGGCATATTTTGCCCATGCAATTAGATGTCTGTTTATAAAATTACTTCATAATATTACTTTGCAATATTAATATATATCACTAATACTGCCTCAAGTTGGCTTAAGCAGAATGAGTTTTCATTCTATGGTTACAATTACCTTAATCTCGATGAGAAAGTTGTAGCTGACTAAATAATCATAGTAATTGACCTACGTCTATATGTCAAATCTCAGTGGACACAGAGTAAATTGCACATTTGGTGAAACAAGCCCCTGGCTGTCCCATTTCCAACTCATAAAGCTGTAATTCAATTAGGCTTGTTGTCTGTTATTCAATATGATACTACTGTAAAATTGATCTTTTTACAATGCAAAGTCCTGGGCAAGAGAGACTGCTTTTCTTCTAAAACTCTATCTGCCTCCCAGGATAGGAATAGGGTAATATTACATTTAAATTTTTCCTACAGATTACTTTATCACTAGGGACTGAGGGAGGACAAAGCAACAAAAGGAGTCACTTGCAAGGATAGGTGAGGTGACTGGAGAGAAAACACAGTGGAAATCAGCTATAGATTTTCTTATATTTCCATACTGTAAAATCACAGAAACATTAGCAGTATTGCATGAAAAAACACAGAAAGAATGGTGTTAATATTTATAGTAATATAGTAATAATTATTATTATTCTAAAATACACTCCAAATGATCTTCAGAAATTTTGATGTCGTGTAATTAAATAGTCATAAAATTTCATATTTTTCTACCTCTGGTTTTTTTCCAGGCTAAGCCTAATCAAAAAAATGTATTTATAGTCTCCCTCATCTAAACATGAAACATAACTACATGTGTCACTGATTTTTTTATATAAAGAGCAATTTTACAGGTTTAAGCAATTTTCATGCAACTTAAAAAAGATTTAAGAATACAGAAGTCATAGGATGACCTGCTACTGTGATATTGCCTTGTGTCTCAACCAGGGTTTTGTGAGGATAAGGCAAAGTCATGTCAAAGCCTTTAAGTGACTCACTTGGGAGAGTCAGATGCTGCAAGGAAGGGGGCGGGGTGCTGTGAGCAAACTGCCTTACTCCATATTACTGCCATCGTTAGGAACAGCATTATAAGTCTGACTGCCATTAAAGTCCACTTCAATGTTTACCTGTGCAGAACTCACAAAGGGGTTGTACACTTTCCTTTGAACTCAGTGGCTACAACACACGATCCATAACGCACATGGCTGTCTAGTTACATAGACAGCTATGAGCACCCTGCCTAGGACTAAATCAGGGATGTAGAGATTTCTAACATCATTCGCTTGCCAGTTGAAGCACAGGGAATGTCACTCACACTTCCTCAGCCAGATTTTTACTGTTTGTGATACAGATGGTCATACACACTCATATCTGTGTGTACCTCTAAGTAATTTCTGAAATCTTTGGAAACAACAATGCAGACCTGTGCATAGTACCCCCTGAAAGCTGCTTAAGAAGTATTTCATTAACTTCTGCTTTGACGACATTGCGGTGAACTTGATTACTCCATGTCACACAGGATCTAGATTTGAAGACATAAATTGAAAGAAAATGCTTGACTAATAAGGAGTAGATATTGCAAGCAATAGTTTTCTTTCCTGAATTGCTTTAGAAAATGTCCAATATCTCCTTGCCTCTACTTTTTCTTAGCAATGGAAGCCTATGCCCTTATGTTGTTCAAGGGTTCTGATATCTATGTTATTTGGGTTTCTCGACATTGTATCCTGTTGACCTAACTCAGGGTCACTAGTTCGGAAATTACCATGAAGTCATACAAAATGGAATTTACACAGAACCATTGTAACGCTCCCTGGACATTTGTGCTTTGTATACAAGCATCTTTTAGTTTTACTACCAATGCGGAAAATTGGTCAACCTCACATGGTAAAATTTCTTGGCACTTCAGACATGGTGTTAAAAGTGATAAATTCAATTAGTTTGTTGAACTTATGGGATGTCAATCAGTCTGATGTGTTTCTTTTTCTTTACCACAGTAAATAAGCCCATGACTTTTCTGTTCTACCCTCCATCTCTACTGCCACACACCTCACTGACAGAACCTGGTGAAAGCGTCAGCTTTGGGAAAACGTGGGACTGTACTCTTCATCTGTCACTTACCACTCACATTTTCTAAGACAGTTTCCCACTGCCTTGCAAATTAATTATGACTACTAGATGAGACAGACATTTTCGGTCACATTTACAACACTTAGCTTCTTAGATTATGCGGCAAAGAAGTTGCCTTCCAGGCACGAACACGAGAAAAGAGCTGGCTGTAGGTGATATCAAGGACACTGTTGAAGGAGCACAATGAAGAAGATTTAGGAGTGATTGTGAATCTGTGAGGCCAGCAGTTTCAGAACACACTGGTGTGACTTAAAATGCACTACAAAAAGACAGTGGAGTATAATTTAAAATGTGAATAAAATATAAGTATGAAAAGGTTTACTTTAATCAAATAAGCTTAAGTCATATGTGAGTGTATATCCCTCTGAGACCCATTTGTGGCCTTGCTTACCTCATTGAACCTGTTCTCAAAAGCAGTATTTTCAGTGTTTCCTACTTCTGATTGAAGTTTAGATACCAAATCAGACCAACTATCTAAAACCAATATGTGCCTTTGACGTATGACATTTGCCTTAATAACTCATGCATAGTTTATATGCCAACCAGGGAGACAACTGTGTCAGTCTTAAAGATGTTTTTAGCCAAATCTTTAAGTAAGTTGAAAATACATGGAACTCCAGCAAACCATTCCCTGAGGTTTTGAAAGCTTTTGGCAAACTTTCCTCTCCTTCCAGAGGGAATGCAGACTCAGAACAAGATGAAGGCAGATCCCCTGATATTGCTGCAAGGTATATAATAGGAGTGTTCATGGAAAAACATGTTTTTGAGTTTTCCTGTAAGTTACTTAAAGGCATATCCATCATGAGACTACAGATAGAATTCTAAATCTCTCCTGGGTGGCTTAGATAAACTTTTTTGTTTATCTAAGCATTGGACTGGAGTTAGGGAAAGGGATGACGTAATCATAAGGTAAATTCCTTCAAAAAGACACTGACTCAACACCTTATTATGGAACGTCAGCACAGTTCTTTGGATCAAAGCTCTGTATGTCCTTGGATTGGTCCACATAGTGGATTCATCAGCTTGCTATCTGAAGTGGCTAGCATTGCTACTGATTCTGGCTATGCAGGAACCATGACGACAGAGAAAATTAGGTTGTTCTTCAGTTAAGCTATGAGAAACATGCTCCCTTTTTGACAGCTGACAGACTTATATGTCAAAAAATACCAGTCAAAACTCATACCTAATTATTTTATAAATTATGCTGTTCCATCACACACATCTGGGAGTCAAGCACTTATTTCAAGTATTTTCACTTCTCCCCTACCCAGGGCCAAGAGAAACTTGCTGATTGCTACCAGGCTTGTCTGGCTCATCCTGCTCATCCTTCATGGGCAGCAGTATTTATCTTCCCATCAGGGTGGTCCCTCCCACCCATCTGGGACCAGTACACTGGGAAACCCAGTTTGACTGCTACGATAAATGAAAGTATTTCTGAACCATTATTTCCTTCTGGAAAGGAAAGACAGAGTGTGTTTTGGTCTCCAGCACACTTTCTGTCTGTATGCTCTCTCTATCAAAATGACAAGAATAGTCATTGGGTTTTTTTTTTATAAAGTTGAAGTTTTGATTTTCAGAATAAATCTCATGAGCAGGTCTTTGCATTAAGAAGATCAAGTTCTGCTTCAACCATAGATGGAGAACTTGTCCTGGAATATGCGCAGTGCTAGGAAACACCTCTGGAATTTCCCAACATGCCATCTGAATGTCATCCTTCTTCACAGTTGTACCCACTAGGGCACACATATCATCATGCAATTCTTTTCTGTGTGTGATGCTAGAGGCTGAACTCAGGGCTTTACACATGTGGGCAAGTACCACAGTGACCACAGGCCCGGGGCTGTGATCAGGTAAATGTCTCTCATAGGAATCAGAGACTCACATTCTAGGATTGGGTTGCTTTATTTTATTCACAATTGGAGGCCTCACCTATAAATGCTCTTGGCAGAGAAAATAATTATCTAAAAGTTGCATTGAAGACCAGATGGTTAAGTAGGACCCTCCTCTGACAATATGTAATAGCTACCATGTTTTTCACAGTAATTCATAGAAAACATGACTTCATTACAGAAATCAGTAAGGAAAATATTTCACCATAAGACATCAGAGAGAGAAGTTTCAGTGTTAACTAAGCCAAGCAAAACACTTTGTATCTGCTTTCTTCTTCGTTTCAGTATGCCCATCTTTAGAGTTTGTCCCTTTAATGTCAATCAGATTTCTAGAGCAATGCAGCATCCTAAACCAACCACTGGCAGGAAGAATGGAGTTAATATAGTGATTTAGACAAGTGGTTGTCATTCTTGAACACATATCACAGTAGTCTGAATGGTTCATTAAAGTACAGGTTGCTGAATCTTACCCGCTGCGGTTGCCAGGTTGTTTGGTCTGCAGTTGAAGTTTAAGATTTTGGAAAGATTAACATCATGAGATGCCTTCGGCTAACATACCACATTGACAATCTTTGTGGTGGGTCCCAATGTTAACCTGTTAGGTTCTAGAAGTAAGGATCCCTCCTTCCCCAATGAATATCACCATGTGAAACCTGTGGGGGGGAGGAGGTCAGTGTTTGCTAACATAGAAGAGGAAGAAAGTCGATTTCATTCTTATGATATCCATCATCAGAGCAGGAGAAAGAAGGGAAATGTTTACAGGACAAACTCTGGGGTGGGAACCATAAGACTGGAGTTCAGAAAATTCAAAAACTTCAAAAAAATAATTAAGCTCATTATTTAGAAAAAAAGTCTTGTAAAACAACACACTGAATTTACTCAGATGAACAGTCTGTCTACTGAACTTCTGTACAGTTAGAAGGTGCTTTCTATTCAAATATTGAATGTATTTCATTCAATACTCAAAGGGTGGATTTTACCCTTTGAGTATTGATTATATTTGTTATTTTACCACCAAAAGCAAAAGATCCATGACAGAGTTAGAACTAGAAAAACAGTTAACTTTATGTCTTCTTGCCTATCTCAGTCCATTGCCTAAATTCAGTCCCTTCTCTTCCCAACACTCATCTTTTCTCACTCTCTTTTCTATGTGTCATACTGCATACACGTGTACATGTCTTTCCATAGACACATGCATTAGTAAAGCTTTATCATGAATCTCTGCCATGGTTTTTAAGGTGGCCACTCTTGATGCTTACTATGCGGCTCCCTTGTGCCTTATGCCACTTGGTTAAATAGCGTACCACCTTAGGAATTGTGGGAAGAGCATAACCTCTGTGATATAAGCAGTAACTTATGCCTGATTCACTCCTCTGTGAGACCACGGCAGACCCTGAACCTGAAACACCCTGGGCACGTTGTTGTTTCAGTTGGAATCTCATTAATTTGCCTCTTGTTCAAAAAGGGAGAGAGATTTTTCCTGCTCTCAGGTCTCCAGCTTACCATGAAAGTCTGCTGTTTGCTCTTTTGCCACTGTGCACTTTGGTCTGGGGAAAAACATGCACAAACCTGTTCTCAGAAGCTGCGCATCTTGAATCGCACCCCCCCTTTGCATTTTTCCCCCTTGTACCATTCCTGGGAAGGTTTAACTGCTATGAAAGGAAAAAAAAATTACTCAATTTCCCTCACTGAATTCCTTGATCTATGTTTAGAAACTAAAGACACAGTGTCCTGAATTTTATTTTCTTGTCTGTATTTTTTGTAGCAAATTTTCCTACCAACCAGAGAGCAGCATAAAGAAAACAGCAGAAACCCAGAAAACAATCAGTATTTTTCATTATAACGTGCTATAATGGTAAAATTGCAAACTATAGCCCATTTCCTGCAACACACCTAAGCATAGTTTCAAGAATGCCACACCATTCTATGTTTGGGAGGGCGCAAAGCACAGAATTACCTACTCAGTGAGGCGATAACGGTGAGAAAGGCACAATGGCTGCTCTTCATGGTCAGTTTAACTGGACTGAGAGTCATCACAGCAACACACCTTTGGGTGTGTCTAGGATCTGCCTCTGGCAGGCTTTATTAAAGAGGGAAGATTCACCCTAAACGGAGGTGGCACAATCACATTTCCCGAGTCTGAAACTGTATAAAATAGAGAACATGAGCTGAGTGCTACTATCTCCCCCTTCTCCTCCCTCCCCCCGCCCCCCCCCCACTCTCTGCTTCCTGAAAGTGGATGCAAATGACCAGCTGCCTGCTTCTCCTGCCACAATAATCTCCCCACAATGGTGGATTGTAGCCTCAAACTGTGAGCCACAGTAAATCCTTCTCATTTAAGTTTTATTTGTCTAGTACTTTATTATAACAACAAGAAAAGTAACTAACACAAAAACCCAAAGGAAACTCTGTTTAATCAGTCTTACACGATTGTCACCTTTTTACTCTAATTGACGCTTTTGCAGCATGTTTTAATTTCTTGGCACTTGAAGAAGATTCCTGAAGAAAGATATGAGTTTAGCAGCTCTCAGTTTTAGCTGTGATACAAATTCTAACAAAAGAAAGTATGCTCGGGAGGGATTATGAGACTCTGATAAATTTTGATGCAATAAAACCAGAGAATTTGCTTGTAAACTTTAGATATACTTAAGTTTTAGATGATTCTCTACTTTCTTAACCATGCCAATAATTTTGGCATACAAAGGGCATCCAGTGTGTTAAATAAGAATGTTATAAATAAGTTGATAAAGCAGTGCATATGGACGCAACCCTGTAGCCTTATAAGCTAGGAGATGGTTGGAAGGACCTTGAGTTTGAGGGCAGCCTAGGATACACGGTCAGATCTTCTCCCAAAGGATCATTTTAGGAATATCTAAATTAGACAATTACAAAATAAGCAAATTTGAATGGATACATTTACATACAAGACATAATATTTAAAACACAATGTAAATATCCTAATATAAATCATTAATGTCAATTATATCAACATTCATGCCTCCCATAAATTCAAGAATTTAGTTGTTCTAGTGCAAACAACAATACAATTTACTAATATTGCTATCTGAGTTACCATTGTTGAAAATAATCAGTGTACTATGAAATAACTTCAGAACTTCATGCTAGTTGTATGATTTTAATGACATTTTCTGTGAATTATTTCTTTGGGAGATTCTCTTGATATACATATTCACAGACTACTATAATGCTTCACCTTTTCATTAAATCTTATTTCCAAATAAATCCTTTTTAATTACCATAAAAAATGTCCAAACATACACACACTCACTCACTTCTAAAGTTTCAAAAATTAGTAAAAGCAGAGAAAATTATTTTCAAAGTTTTCATCAAGTCTGTATCACCTGTAATTTTCCCTCCCCGTGCCCTTCTCAAAAACAAGGTTTCTGTGTGTAGCCCTAGCTGTCCTGGAACTTGCTCTGTAGACGAGGCTGACCTCAAACTCAGAAATCTGCCTGCCTCTGTCCCCCAAGTGCTGGGGATAAAGGTGTGTGCCACCCTTGCCCGACTCAACTGATTCTTCAAAAGGATGACTCTTCTCAGATTGAGAAAGAGTTCTTCGTAGTAGAGAAAACCCTGAGTCAGCAAAGCTGTACCGGTCCAACATCTGGCTGTGCTGTAAACACTGCTGCTTCATCCAGAGCGTGTGACAGCTGGGGCAGCTGAAGCCCCTGACCATGCAGTGCGGACATAAGACAGGCAGTAAAGGAACTCTCTCATACAACTGAGTTGTATGCAAATCGATTTTCAATGAATCCATTTTTAAAAGACGAGACGGCAATTCTCTTCCATCTATAATGTGGGGTCCTAGAGAACAAATGCATGTTGTCAGGCTCGGGGTGATTATCATGGTGTGCCTTATGTCGCAAGTGTTTCCGAAGCAAATCTTGTCTCCCACAAATCTGTTTCTGCCATGCAGCTACTTTAACAGCCCCATACACTGTCCTTCTTGGGGAACTTTTTACACCAACTACACACTCATCACTGAGTTGAAATGTTCTCAATTGCCTCCATAAAACACTGCCTTTCAAAAACCGGGACTCTGTCACCACAGAAGTATAACAGGTCGCGTGTGGAATGTCGGGTTTTCTGGTAACTGTATTTGGAAAAACAGGTTTAGACTGCCATGGTAGTGAACACCTGTCATCCCCCACCAGCAATTGGTAGGCTGGGCTGAGACAAGAGAATTGTTTAAAGTTTGAAGGCATTCTAGGCTTCATAATAAATTCCAAGTTGGCATAGGCTAACTAGATACCTTGTCTCGAAAAGCAGCACAAAAGTGGTTAGATGAGACCAATTTTTATAACATTTTATTGTTATGTAATTACACATAAAATACAACTTATCCCCCATACATTGTGCAATTCAGTAGATTTCAGTGGGTTCGGAGTTTTTCTGAACTCTGTTCTGTTCGTGGAGGTACCCTTCAAACCCACAGAAGTGATGTAGTCCTGTGCCAAACCTAAAGATGTGCCAGGGCTTCAACAGGAGGAATCAGAGAGACCAGAAAAACAGCTAGGGTTGCTTCAGCTGGACCTAGAATGGCAGTGAGGAGGTTGCTTTAGAGGTGGCAAACACAACTCCAAGTGTGACCCGCAGCAGAAAAGAATGGCAGTGTAATTCAGAGGGCAGAGAAAGCACATTAAAACATTCAACTTTCAGTGGTCTCCGGGAACATGTGACAAAAATGCCAGCTGCCCTATTTCAGCTGTATGTCAAGAACTTTAAGAAAGAAATAAAGATAAGGAGATGTTTAACTCTTTCTGCTTCTTAGTTTTTATTTAATCGAAGGCTGACAAGTCAGAAAAAGATCCTGAAAGTGAGCAGTGAATTCCAGAAAAAAACAAAGACCGCTCAATGAATCATCAGAGTTCAGGGTCATTGCTGAATCAAGGCGAAACAAGAGCTTCCTACCTTAAAAAGGTAAAGACCTCAGAATGACAGAGCAGTGGATCTGCTAGATGACAGATGGTGACAACTTTGAAAAATGCCGTCTCCCACACAGCCCAACCACGGAGGAGCTTATCTTGAAGAGAAATGTGAGCAAGACTTGACCCTAATGGATTTGACCACAATTAGATGCATAGGAAGCCCACCGCATTAAGTTTTTATTACATTTTATTTGTTTGCATGTACATGTGTGGGTAGGTACATGCCACAGCATAGATGTGAAAGTCAGAAGATGACTGTCAGGAGTCTATTCTCTCCTTCCACCATTAGGTCCTAGGAAGCAAACTCAGGTCTTCAGACTGGGTGACAGGGGCATTGATCCATCTTACCAGCCCAGAACACAATGTTAAAGGAGTTTTAGTGGATGAACTAGGGAAGATATGTCAATAAACAAAAAATGTAAAAGAAATTAAATTTTATCATGTGAACATTATTCATACTATAACTATATTCAAACTATAAATTGGTCATAGATGGTAAAATCATGTGATCAGATATGGAAAACATTTGAAATACAGACTTATATCTGTTTTTAACAAATATCTCTTGGTGGCCCTTATCAGTAATTAAGCACAAATTATATATGAGAATTCAAGGCTTGGTTAAAAGCTTAATCTGCTTGTGTACAAATACTATATGTATATTTAAATCTGAACTGTCTTTTTTCACCACAAAACATCCAATGCATAGGGAACGGTTAGAAAAATCTGCGGACTTCACTTGAATAAAGACCCAATTTGTCCAAAGGAGCACCTCAAGGGCCTCGTGCTAAGGAACTGACATCACTGTCCTGTTTCTCTCTGTCTATTTGCCATAGCCTGCTCTTTGAGAGATGAATCATCATTTGGAAGAGTGCACAGCCATAACAGACCAAGAGAAAGCAGAGGCTGATGTAAAGGTCAGCTATTTGGAGCCATATCTGTTGGAGTCCCTTGTGGCTTAGGCTCCACACTGTCCAAACATAGCTGGAATGGTGGACTTATAATATGATTCCGCACCGGCCACTTATTTGACATAAACACATTCCTTTTAAATATCTTGAGCTTTACTGAGAACATGGATATGCCAATATTGTCAAAAACTATCTCTAATTAAGAAAATAACATTAGTATTGAGTTGACAATTTCTTTAGGATAATCTGCTCATTACAGCCGTATAATATTAAATTGCCAGGTGCAAACTTACATACATACATGCATAGCCCATATATTCAACATTATCAGTTGCTTAAGCTCCATCCTTTCTATGTATCTTGCATAGAAGCAGTGCATCTAGGCCTCACAGTCATTAGCTAGGAGGTTTATGATCTGCACTACCATGAGCATCTTTCAGGAGTCTCGTCATCTCTAAGATGACTGCAGTCTATGAGTGGGCTTAGCACCATTCTTGTATATGCATATAATACACATTTATATGGAGAAAGGGGTAGAGGGAGTGAAAATACATTTGATGCTAGATAATCACTGTACTTTTACTCATGTCTTCTGCTCTACCACACTAGAACCAAGTTCCTCTTCATTAATCTCCCCCAAAGTCAGAATTTTAGGTGGAGGCTGTTCTTCATTTCCCCATCCCTCAGACCTGAATAATCACACAGAAACCATATTAATTATAACACTGCTTAGTCTATTAGCTCTGGCTTCTTATTAACTAACTCTTACTCTTACATTAACACATTTCTATTATTTTGTATTTTACCACGAGGCTCGTGGTTTACCAGTAAGGTTCCAGAGCATCTGTGGCTACATGGAGTCTCCCTGATCCTGCATTCTTTTCTCTTCTATCTCTGCTTGGAATTCCTGCCTTGCTCTATTCTGGGCTGCCATAGGCCCAAAGCAACTTCTTTAGTAATCAATGGTAATAAAACATATTCACAGCACATAGAGGGGAATCCCCCATCACAGGACCATAGCAGTATCTGTTTCATTCCTTTCTGTGTGATGCCACCTTGCTCCCTGACTGGAATCCATGGCTTGTCAGAATCAATTAGCAGCCTCATTGGAACACTCTTCTCCTAAGTCAACCTGAAGTCCTCAGCCTGTTCCTATTCCATTTCTAGGCAAGCCAGTGCTTGACCTGGCTTCCTCCTCTTTTGGGGACATATGATTGTTCACTTCCCAAACCATATAGCTGACATATGGCTTGCGCCTGGGGCAAGATCATTGGCTCATTGTGGAGTCCTTGCCTTCAGCAGGTAGGTCGCGCCTGGGTCACGTGCTTTCAGGGACATCCTTGGCTAGGACTGCCTGAGAACTCCCACTGGAATGTGCTGTGCTGCCCTGGCTTGCCTGGTTCTGAGCTGCTGTTTCTTTGCAGAGCTAGTTTGCTCTCAAAAACTCGTGTCACTTTGACTGAGTCTACTACATTTTTAGGTTTTATTCTATCTTTTGTGACTTTCCAAGCTGCCATCAGATGTGTTATACTAGAATAAAGAAAAATAGGCCTCAAAGAAATGTCTTTGTCCAAATTAACATCTCTAATAAATTTTGACTTGGTAATTCCAGCTTCACTCCTAAATTCATTGGATAAACCAAGGAATTAAATATTGTGTACACAGATGATAAATGGGCTGAGAAAGAAATCAGAGAAACATCACCCTTCATAACAGCCACAAATAGCATAAAATATCTCAGAGTAACTCTAGTCAAACAAGTGGAAGATTTGTATGACAAGAACTTTAAATCTTTGAAGAAAGAAATTGGAGAAGACACCAGAAAGGGGAAAGATCTCCCATGCTCTTAGGTAGGTAGAATTGACATAGTAAAAATGGCAATCTTACCACAAGCAATCTACAGATTCAACGCAATGCCCATAAAAATCCCAGCAAAATTCTTCACAGACCTCAAAAGAACGGTACTCAATTTCATATGGAAAAGCAAAAAACCCAGGATAGTTAAAACAATCCTGTACAATAAAAGAACTTCTGGAGGCATCACAATCCCTGACTTCAAACTCTACTACAGAGCTACAGTACTGAAAACAGCCTGGTACTCGCATAAAAACCAATAGGAGGACCAATGGAACCGAATACAAGACCTGGATATTAATCCGCACACTTTTGAACACCTGATTTTTGACAAAGAAGCAAAAAATATCAAATGGAAAAAAACATATTTAACAAATGGTGTTGGAATAACTGGATATCAACATATAGAAGAATGAAAATAGATCCAAATCTACCACCATGCACAAAACTCAAGGCCAAATGAATCAAAGACCTCAACATAAAGCCAGTCACACTGAACTTCATAGAAGAGAAAGTGGAAAGTACACTTGAATGCATTGACACAAGGAGACTATTTCCTAAATATAATTCCAGAAGCACAGATACTTAGAGAAACAATTAATAAATGGGACCTCCTGAAACTGAAAAGCTTCTGTAAAACAAAGGACACGGTCAACAAGACAAAATAACAGCCTACAGAATGGGAAAAGATCTTCACTAACCCCACATCAGACAGAGGTTTGATCTCCAAAATATGCAAAGAACTCAAGAAATTGGTCATCAAAAGAACAAACAATCCAATAAAAAAAATGGAGTACAGACATAAACAGAGAACTCTCAACAGAGGAATCTACAATGGCTGAAAGACACTTAAATGCTCAACATCCTTAGCCATCAGAGAAATGCAAATTAAAACAACCCTGTGGTTCCATGTTACACCTGTAAGAGTGGCCAAGATCAAAAACACTGATGACAACTTATGCTAGAGAGGTTGTAGGGAAAAGAGAACACTACTGCATTGCTGGTGGGAGTGCAAGCTGGTACAGTTTTGGATATCAGTGTGGCAATTTCTCAGAAAATTAGAAAACAACGTTCCTCAAGACCCAGCAATACCACTTTTGGGTATATATCCAAAGGATGCTCAATCGTGCCACAAGGAAATGTGCTCAACTATATTCATAGCAGCCTTGTTTGTTATAGCCAGAACCTGGAAACAACTGAAATGCCCCTCGACCAAAGAATGGATAAGGAAAATGTGGTACATTTACATGATGGAGTGCTACACAGCAGACAAAAATAATGACATCTTAAAATTTGCAGGCAAATGGATGGGGCTAGAAAACATCATTTTGAGTGAGGTAACCTGGACCCAGAAAGACAATTATTGTATGTACTCAGTCATAAGTGGTTTTTAAACATAAAGCAAAGAAACCCAGCCTATAAATCACAATCCCAGAGAACCTAGACAACAATGAGGACTCTAAGAGAGATATACATGGATCTAATCTACGTGGGAAGTAGAAAAAGACAAGATCTCCTGAGTAAATTGGGAGCATGCGGACCTTGTGAGAGGGTTGAAGGGAAGGGGGAGGCAGGGAGGGAAGCAGAGAAAAATGTAGAGCTCAATAAAAATCATATATGTGTGTGTGTGTGTGTGTGTGTGTGTGTGTGTGTGTGTGTGTACAATGGGAATGTCCTACTGCTGTTCTAGATGTGACCTAGAGAGGACCTTCTTACACAGGAAATTTGGGATCCCAAAATATAATATTTTGATGTCTAAAAATCTATTGTCTCGTTTAATATCATATATTTTATGTTGAGACTAAGTTGTATTATAAAGAATCTTGTAATATCCTGACACATGTTGACCTTGATACACGTTCTCTCTTAGCCAGTAATGTAAGAAATGGATATTAGCAGAAATGTGTTTACTCACATTAAATTAACAATTTTAGCAGGAAAACTATGGTGCATAGAAGTACATATGGAGACCTAGCAAGAGCTTTGGGAGCTGTGTGAGCTGCTTGATAGTATAAGGGCATAGTTGTATAGAGATGAATTTTTGAGTTGTAGATACTTTCTGACATCCTCTTAAGAGGGTCTATTTCATTCAAAAATTAATATCTAGTATACTAGATAAGCTTGTGTTTAGAAAGTGCTAGAAGTACAGATATAACATGATAGTTTAAGTGACAGAAGAGCCCACTTTATTTTTCTCTTATCAGCTGCACATGATTGTTTATGATGATCTGCATATCAGCCTTCCCTCTCCACTTGTCTTTTCCTGGTTCTGTATCGCATGGAATCCACTCTTCAACTGAACCTCACATTCTGTGTTACTTTAAAGTAAGCTAAAGTTACTCCAGGAGTTCTTGGACCGAATCATTTGAAAGGGAATAAGGAAATGAGAAACATCAC
Organism: Ondatra zibethicus; assembly: GCA_004026605.1. Taxonomy (NCBI): domain Eukaryota; kingdom Metazoa; phylum Chordata; class Mammalia; order Rodentia; family Cricetidae; genus Ondatra; species Ondatra zibethicus. The sequence goes on from PVIU01003601.1 coordinate 21,274, forward strand.
ATAAGTATAAGCTCTTCAGTACTCAAATTGGGAGTAATTTGTAAATGACTACAAATGTGGCAATTCTAGCAGGAAATACTTTTTCATAACTAAAAACTAAGGAGCATGAAAAAAATCTAAAATTTAAAACTCATAGGCTGAAGTAACTCCATATATTTGCAAAATCAGTCAGATTAATAAATTTTAATACTTCATTAGTATATTTCATGGCATTTTAAAGGTATATTTAAATATATACCCAATTTGCCTTTCTTGTGATATGCTTACTAGTTAGTTATGAAAAACCCATATAAGTAATGTAAAAATAATATGTATAAAATTGCCAAGGTGTTCAGTTTTTACAAATAGGATATAAAGCATTTTAGCTGTCATTTTGTGATTCTATTCACAGAGACGAGTCACAAATCCTTACAGAATACAACCAAAATTAGACTTTCCCAAGAATTGATATGCAAGGTATCCTCCAAAGTTCCATCTCCTTTAATGAACACAATTTTGCAGTTTTCCCTACCTCCATGTTGTGCCAGGGTCATGTCCCCAAAAGAACTATGATTAAACATAGTGAGTCAAAAGTGGCCTCTTTCCAGCTTTTGTCATGGGACAGATTTGAAAAGAAAATATTTTAGCCCAACTTTATGTCTTTAAATGCTGTAGCCTTGGGCATTTAAACTCATTTACAAGTTGAGCATCTCAAGACACCATCATTTCTATCTTTTTGTCTTCTTGCTCTCTCACAGGTATTTCCTCCTCCCTCACTTCCTCCTTCCACCCTTCTACCTCTTCCCCTTCCTCCTCGTCTTCTTGTTCATCCTCCTCCTTCTCTTCTTCCCTCTCTCCCTTCTCCTCCTTTATTTTCTCACTACTTGAGAAAAGACACCTATGATTAAACATAGTGAGTCAAAAGTGGCCTCTTTCCAGCTTTTGTCATGGGACAGATTTGAAAAGAAAATATTTTAGCCCAACTTTATGTCTTTAAATGCTGTAGCCTTGGGCATTTAAACTCATTGCCATAGGGAACCCTAAGCCAGAACACCCAGATACACTGCTTTTATGTTCCTTATACACAGAAGCTATGGAAGATAATGAATAGTTCATGATTTAAGCTGTGAAACTTTGAGGAAAGGTATTAAATAGCCATAGATGCCCCGTGCAAATTTGGTTCCTGGAAGTGGTGTTCTGCTGTAACAAACTGGTAATCAGTTTGGAGCTGAATATTCAGCAGACAATACAATAGTTGAGAACATGGTGCTACATCAATGGCATATCTATATGTCAAAAAGTTAACCACTTGGGTCCATACCTTGCATTATATAAAATTATACACACAAGTAATATACAGACCAAGCAGGTTCTATTTCATAATATATGCATATACAAAACATATGTATGTAACAATGATTAATGAAAAAGATACCACAAATTTGAAAGCATGCAAGGAAGGGTATATGAGAAGTTTCGATGGAGAAAAAGGAAGGCGCAAATGATGGATAATTATACTGTAATCTGAACAATTAAAAGTAACTTTTTTAAAAAACTAACTCAAAGTCATTCCTCATTCTGTTTTTCTCTTGCTCCAATATAGCATCTGAAACTGGGTGATTTATAAGGAAAGGGCTTTAGCCCACACTTCTGGAGTTCAGATGTTTATGGAAAAGTGACTGCTTCAAGTAGAGGTCAAGGGATGCCTTTTTATATTGCATAAAAATAGAAGAGAAAGCAAACACATGTAGAAGAGATTAAAGAGAAGAAAGTGCAGCCTTGCTCTAGAACAAACGGTTTTCACAGTGACTAACATGACTCTACAATGTCGGCACCAATTTGTGCATGAGGACAATGTCTGTGCGATACAGCTATTGTGTAAATGTCCTACTGCCTCTCAACATCAATCCACCAAGTTACAACTCGAGTTCCAGGGATGACAGACTGCATTCAAACAGTAGCAGGGTCAACAAATTCAATATAAAAGCAATGACTATAAAATTATAAGAAGAGAATAAACACAAAAGGAAACCTTCATGATCTTGGGTAGCCAAAATTTTCCTGAAAAGATAAAAAACAAGAACACACAAAATAATGAGTAATAAAAGATTTATAAGTGGGATTTTTATGACTTCAATACCTCAATTCATAAAACACACTAATGTGAGAATTAAAACAAGTCAAAAATATAATCAAATATTTGCAAGAAAGACACCCCATCAAGGACTTCCATGGACCTATTTAAAATGTCTCAAAACTCAGCCAGGAATGGTGTTATATACCTTTAATCTCAGCAATAAGAGGCAGAAGCAAATGAATCTATGTGAGTTCCAGGACAGCCTGTTCTACATAGTGAGTCCCAGACCAGCCAGAACTAGACAGTGAGACCCTGTCTCAAAAAAAGTGAATTGATCTCAAAACTATAAAAAGAAAACAATAGCCATTCCCACCTTTAAAAAAAGGAACTATCAAGGGTAAAATATTTATAAAACTGCTTTACCAATGAAATATCTACATGGCAAAATCCTGCTCACTGATGCCAGCCTTTCAGGTAGCAAAGTGTGGCCTCAATAAACATCCACTATGACAGCTGAGGTTAGATCCTCACACATTCACTTAACAAGGATGTGAAGAGCCTGGAACTCGCCTTTTCCCACCTTACATGCTGGAAGTGCATCTGATTACATCTACAGAAGAATGTTTGGCACCTTTGTTTTATAGTTCTGGGATCAAGCCCAGGACAGCCTTGCACATACTAGGCAAACTCTCTGCCCCTGTGATACGCCCTTGGTCCTTTTAGCTTTGACACTCTCTTAAATGATTAAATAAAAATCTACTATGTGCAAGGCGTTCCTTGAGTACTAACAAAGCATATGTGCAAGCAACCATCAGTACATAAATATTTATAGCAGCCTTGTCTGATGTAATTGGGAATGCCAGGCAACTGTATAAACAGATGAATTTCAGTATGTCCCTATGGTGAGATACAATTCAATAATAAAAGGAGAAATACCAATATAAGAACAAATATCAAAATTAATATGGGAGGTCAACAACACCTCATCACAATATGTTATATTTCTAAAAAACCTGAGAAACTGAAGACTACTGGCGGAAAGCAGATTAGTGGTTTTCTTTGGACAGGGCCAATGAGAAGCTAGCATGAGAACAGTAATAAAGTGAGAAGAAACAGTTTAAAATGATAAATCGACTGTGGTGATGGTTTCGTGGTATGTACACGTCAAAATGTACTTATTATTAAGCTTTAAGCGCATGCATCAATTGTACCTTACTAATCTTATTTCAGAAAATGAAAATTGGCCATTAGTGTGAACAGGCAGGAAGTGAGATGAAAACTGGTGATCGGCTGAAAACGAGCCATTTCTCTCATGAAGAGAGAAAAGAATGACTCATCCATCGCACCGAGCTGGAGAGGAAGATGGAAAAGTAGAGGGAACAGCTCAGGCACCGGAGTGGGAAGGAGAGATTAGCCGATGACTTCCAACACTGTCCCAGATGGATTTGAGAACTTCTGGGACACATCAGTACCAATGAGAATTGTGTGTTACCCATCCCCTTAAGTGGACTGAGATCATAGCATTGATACAGCCATTCCAGCATTGTATTGTGTGAGATTCAGGGAAGCTGGACTTGAATGACACCTAAAGAGCCTCATCTGTGTGTGGACTTGCCTAACAGTGCTCTGGAATGAGATTTTGAGTTCACGCTATAAATCAATGACATGAGGGGCTGGCTTAGAATTTGTCAAGTATTGTGATCCATGAAATGGTTCTTCAATGGTGTCTGCAACATAATCCCCAGGACCCGTGATTCACCTTTATGGTTTAGAAAAGAGGTTTTGCAGACATGATGCAAGTTCTTCCCAAGTTGATCCTTCGTACCACATAAAATGGCTGTAGAGGTGCATGCCTATAACCCTAGCATGCAAGAGGGCTGGGGCAAGAGGATTGGAAGATCTAAGTCATGTCTGAATACAGAGTGAGCCCAACACTGGCCTGGGATACAAAATCCTCACTTACAAAGGAGCAAAACAAAGCAGTAACAGCAGTAACAACAAAACCCTACTAGCAGTACATTTTGTATGCTGAAGGAACATGACTCACATTTCTTTAATAGTAAAAGCTACTGAAAGTGTATTTTGTAACCTTTTATGGACAAAAATAATACTACATCTTTTTAGGAAATTTTAGGTCTTTTCACAATGAGCCATAATTTAAGAAACTCCCTGTATTAAGGCTACTTAAGTTTGTTGCTTTTTAGCACTGAATAATAGATTTGAACATTCTTGACAATATATTTTTATTAAAACAATGGACATTATAGAATAATACCTTTTGTGGTTGGCAATGACTTTTAGCACTGGCTGTGATAGTGTGATGATGGCTAATGATGTCACCTCTTTTCATCATATGAAATTTAGTACAAGGTCAAGGATGCCAGGTTCCATATTTACACCGAAATTATGGTGTCTTCATTAAAAGGCAAATCCTTCATTTCAGAGATGTGAATGGTTCTTAAAATAGGAGATGGGTTGGCTAAATGTAGGTGCCAAAGAAAGCCTGATTCAGGCTCTCTGCTGGAACCATTCCCAAAACATTTTCATTTGATTATGGATTGAATATATTTTTCATTCACTTTACAGTCTTGCTTCCCTGTGTGTTGTTCTGAGATAGGCAAACTAACATTGGTAGGCAAACTGGCTTCAAAATAAACCATGCTACTTCACTTAATTGATCCTTTTCTGTTGACATATTGGAAGGCGGATGCCCTTATTCTTGTTTATAATCGCCAAGGTCACATATGTTCATGATAACTGCACATGGGTGCTGCTCTGCCTCCCAACAAATAGAGATTACTGACTTCCACATGTGAGTGACAAACCTCTGAGGTAACAAAGGTGAGGGAACACTATGCATAGAGCATTATCTGATGAGCATTGGCAACATTTCCTGCTCTTTTCATATTTTGCTTCTATTTGTCTTATTTTTGTTGTGTTTGCCTTCCTTTCAAAAATTAATGCTATGTCACAAGTGTCCTTTTACCTGTCCCCCCATCCTGCCCTTTTTCGGTACTTAACTTTACCCTGCCCCTGTCCCCTTTCCAGCTGTCATAAGTGGGGTGGGCAAGAAGGAAGTGTCATGGCAACCACACAGATCAGAGATGTGAAGGAGTAGGTAATCCACTAAGAGACATTTTTTGCTTCAAAATGTCATAATGACACTTCATACCTTGTATGCCAATTTAGGAAACAATGAAAAATCTCCAGTATGCATCGTCATGTTAATGTTAGCTTGAAAACACTTCTCTCTCCCCTGTGATAAATCCATGAAGTTACTCTCCCTGCTTCTTGAATACTTACTTTTTCTCAATTTTGAAATGAATTTTGGCTCATTCAGCAGCTCTGCTGACCAGCTCTCTTCATTTAATATAGTCCTTGGTGGTACCTCTCATACTACCTCCTAGCGATTATACTGAGCCAGAAAGCCCCCAGTGTGCCAAGTCTATGTGCTCTCGGACTCAGGAGATGCCTGCTCAACCTCACTCTGTCATCATACCCTCTGTCCTGTTGCACTGGGTTTGTGTAACAGGTACATGAAAGTGGCACTTGTGACAGTATCCCATGAGCTGCAATGTGTCTGAACCTCCAAGGGATAATCATTCTACCAAAATCGACGTGTCTGCCCTTTACCTGCGATTGAGTCTTTGCGTGTGAAAATCCTCTCTCCTACCTTGTTGCAACTGATGGGCCTTCCAAGACCAACTGAGAGTCACCTTTCTTCTGAAACCCTCCTTGACTTCTCTCAGCTTGTTCTGCCAACTCTGCAATCCCACCACGAACTTCTATAATTTCCTAATTGTTTTTTACCCATTTCAAAAGCACCATTGAGTCTTTCATCATTGAATCTTGGTTCCTGTTGGGTTTACCACCTCCACACTGCTGAAGATCCTGTAGGCTGAACTTCATGTCCTATTAACTGTTGATCACTGCCGTCCAAGTGCATAACTCACAAACCTGGGTAAGGGATGCAGGCAGGCTTGCTGTATCTTCACATCACTGTATCTTCTTTCAGTTTCCCTGCTTCCTAGCCTCTCCTTTTACATTGTAATTGTTATTATCTTTTGTGTGTATGCATGTGTGTTTGCAATATATGTATAATATGTGTAGTGTATACATGGGCGTGTACACATTCATGTGACTATGAGCACACACATAGCACCTCACACATGCAGAAGTCAGAGAGCAGCCTTAGGTGGTAGAGTTCTTCCACCTTCTTTGAAGAGGTCTTTGTGTTTTCCTGCTGCATAAGCTAGGCTAGATGTCCTGAGAGCTTCATGAGTTCTATTTCCCAGCACCTTGCAAGAGCATTGAGATTATAGACAGTCACACTGAGTACCTGGCTTTCATTCAAGTTCTAGGGAGTAGAACTTAGATCCTCACCATTTGTACTTGCTGAGCCATCTCACCTGGCTCATAGCTGCTCTCCTTTCTCCTCTCCTTCTCCAAGTGTCTTGGCATGAGATGCTTCATTTGGTAACACATTGAAAAACCACTGCAGCAATTTAAAACGTTAATGCAAATTTAATCTTAAAATGTTTATATTACATTGGGAACTGTACACTGTAAGTTAAAATTTTAACTTTCAACTTTAGTCTGTGTGTGTTCAATATGAATATCTCTGATTAATAAAACTTTTCCATATTACTCATTTTCTGGACAATTTTTAAAAAATTATCCTGAGTGCATCCTAAATGACAAAGCTTGGTCCAAACCTGGAGCAAATCCTGTTCAATGAAATTTCTTATGAACAGATGCAATTAGCGTTTAGTTCAGGATTCACGGATAATTCTCAAGTCAAATGTTTAGATTGATAGAGAAAAGGATGTAATTTACTCAACCTCATATTCAGTGTCATCTATCACTCTAGTTAAAAATAACTGAAAGAATATGGGATAACACAGTTTATTGAAGTTTGACAATAGTTCCTGGACTTGATCTTTTTCTCTAACTTTAAAAATTACTGGAAAATAGGTCTACATGCAGTGACATCATCAAAAACAAAGACTCTGATGCTGGAGTCTGATGGCTTGGTAAAGGGGCTTCCTGTGTAAGTTTGAGGACCTGAGTCTGCATCTTCAGGGACACAAAATAAGCCAGGTATGGCTATACATGCCAGCACCGGGAATCCCAAGAACAGCTGAATCCCGTGAACTGAATGGCCAGTCAACTTTTGGAAACAGGGAGCTCTTTCAGGCTGAATCAAAGATCCTGCCTTAAGACAATATGGTGGAAAACTAAAGTGCAGACACCCTATGTTGCCCCAGCCTCCACCTGGGGTTCATTGAACTGCATGCCTAGATGCTCACTTGAATGCACCCCGCACACATACACAACATAGACAAAAAATAAAATAAAACAATTTTTTGCTGTAATATCAATCATCTTCTAAGAATCTACCTTACAGGTAAGGGAAAATACTTGTTCTTTCTAAACAACTAAGCACAAACACATTAACTTGACCTTCAAAGAACTGAATAGAGGGAAACAAATTATGGGTGCAAATGTTACAAGGAAACCTACTATTTTGCTTGCTAATTTAAAAATTAAAAAAATTTTAAAGAGAATTTAATTAGTATGGTGTAGTTTCTTTTCTTAGAGTTACATTTTTCCTCAACAAAATGTTATCTAAGGCACATATTTTCATAATATTTTTCTATTTTCTCCCTCCAAAATACCCCGTTAAATATAAGTGAATGCAATACCTTGCCCAGGTTTGCACCATCAGGGCAAAGTTCACTAATGCTCCACAAAAACTTCACATAATTAAACACCCCACCATGCCTTTGCCTTCACTGTAATGATCATAATGTCTTGCAGACATTTTTTTTTAATGAGTTTGCACTTTGCTGTACCCCTCATATATTTTCCTCTCCTTCCAGGCACGGGGGATGAAATTGTGATCAACATTATGAAATTGGATCACAATTATGACTTTAATCAAAACAAACGCCGCTTCGTGCCATCGGTGTGGAAATCCGTTTACTCTGCTCTCTGATTGCAGTCCGATTTTGTAATAGGCGCTTTCAGCCAAACGCTGGGTGTAAATTATATGGAAAAATGAGAAGGCATGTTCCATCTCATGCCGTTGCCAGGTATGCCTCATATTTAGATATAAACAAGGAGAGAAATTCAAATTTCACAACAGTTGAGTCACATCTGCCTCTGTGAATGCTTGTTTATATGTAGTTTCTCATGATTCTCTTAAAGACGTCCTCTGGTTTGGGGTCTTTCTTTACATTTAAATTCTCACACTTCCAAGGCATTACCATGCTTATTTCATTCATTACCAAGGAGTCATTCAGCAGAAACCTTTCCCAGAGATTAACTGCAGCCATTATCAAATGCCCGTCATGCTCTGAGTGAAGACTGACTGGAAGGCAGAGGACACATGCTAGCTGTGGTCATGAAGCTAATGCTAAGTTCATTCTTCTCAGATCCAGGTCCAGGCTTCCTGATCTTAATTTATAACTGTGAACGGTTGGCTCTTAGGCGTTAGAACTAAATGCGAGACACCCTAGTTACCTCACCTCTCTCTTAGCACTGTGCCCAAGGCTGGTCTAAGAACCAATCAGAAGCAAACCAAGTATTTCTCCCCTTTATAAAGGCAGACAGGAATTGAAACCCTTAAAGTGACCTTACTATGACATCTAAATAAATGGAAGGATTTCTTGACAATTCAGTAGATTGTTTTTAGTGTCACCACTTGTTTTTAGTGTCACCATTAAAGGACTAAAATATTCTAGAAAGATTTTTCCATTACCATACAATGGAAACAATAGAGGAAATATGCCGAGGGCCCTGACCATTTTCCTCTCCCTGCCTTTGTTTCATACTCTGGCTTTGTACACTTCGTACACTTTTGGGAGAGGAGTCCCAAGTGATTACAAGAGAGACTATCCATAAAATAAGTTCAGCGTTTTCATTCAGTGCAACTAACTGACCCTCTGAGGCCCACTATGGAAACACCCAAAGGTGCTACTGCTGAAGACGAGAATTTCTATGTGAAATTTTCTCCTGTTTTATTCTCCAGCTCCTTTCTAGTCTAGAAAATACATCTATTAATATACAATCACTTAAATTGCCTTCTTAGTTTAATAATAATCACAAATTAATGGTGCATAGTCACATGTCCATTTTCTTGGAGGAAAATAACCATATGCTTCAATAACTAAAACTTCTATTTCCACAAACTAATTAAAAGGCCTTGTGGCACAGTAATCAGAAAGCCAGGTGTTTCGTTTAGTCTCTCTCCCTTCAAGGTTGAATAGCTGCAATTCAGACGTCCCCACAATTCCTTTAAAGTCAAAGAAAAGTCACAGAGTCCTACTTAGCCTATCAGATGACAATGTCCTTCTGTTCCACCCCAGAATTTTGATGGAATATAAATCATCGAAAGCAAACCTGTTTTTAGAGGACAATATGTTAAAATATGAGTGTTCTTTTTCACAGTAGACTTTTAGCTTTTCAAAAGAAAAAGAGATTTTAAACCTGTTTACTTTTCTCCTTGATAAACTGAAAATGAGTATATATATAAATATGTCCATATATTTGATTTTGGAAGACATGTCTCTCTATAGAAGATGTGTTCTGTTCCTAACCCAAAAATAACCATCTTATCGAAACCACATCTCTAAGACCTGATCCTCTGGGTTCAGGGTGCATTACACACTTTATAATGCACACAGTAACTTTTGGAAGGCTTCAGTCTTATTCCTGCCGTTAATTATTTAGACTCTGACATATTGCAATAAAACATTTCATCAAGCACTCCAGTCCAGGGAACGATAGGCATCAACACTGTATTGGTAATGCAAAATAAATGGATCGGGGTTGAAAATAATGAGTTTGGTGGATTACATCTGTCATTGTGAATTATTATTGTTGAACATAATGGGGCAGAGCACTGCAAAAATAAAGCTTGTCTTCTCTAGTTAAAGGTGAGACAACTACCTCTAATGAGATACAGAAACTCAAGTGTGAGTTATTAATTATGTACACAAAAGGTTTATCGGCTTGCCCAATCTTACATTTTTTGTATGTATATAATGATAGAACAAAAAGTCCCCATTGCTAAAGCTGGTGATAGTTCACAGCGGTCTTTTCGCCAGAAACTGGAGAAGACATTCCGTTTGGCCATATTCGACCAAGCAAGGAAAAAAATATTTGAATATGTGACGAGGCACCAGCCCCAGCAGGCCCTGATTTGGCTCTGCTCCTTCCACCGGCTTGTTTTATGATATGTGCTTCATTTGTAAGAGCACAGCCCTTACCAAGCCACCCGTAAATTCAGCATTGGCTTCCATACTGTCTTCACCCTGTATATAGTGCATTTTTTTAATGGGCTGGATTTGGTATTTTGTTCATTCTATAGCTAGAAAGCTCAACAGGGACTTCTGTGAAGAATAATCCAACTCACCTCTCAGTCTTGCTCTCATTCGTGAAAAAAGTCAAGGTTCATTATTCAGGGGAACACATGAGACAATGCTTGACTTCACCAGACCATGTTGCCTCCTCGGAGCAGAAAAAAATGCCAACCACTCAGCCTGAAAATAATTTTTTTTTTCAAAATTGTGAACAGAAAACTCTATATACCTGACAAACTATAATAAATACTTTAGTATATATATATATATATATATATATATATATGTATATGTATGTATGTATATATATCAGTTATTCATTATGACTGTAATGAGCATATGAAATTCTATAACAAACTTTCTTATTATTTGATGAACAAATTTGTTGCTGTATAGTTAAATTATTTCTAGTATTTATGAATGTATGTGTATGTATCTGTGTAAATATATGCATGCATGTGGCTGCCCCTGAAGGTCAGAAGGGAATGTTAGAACTGAACTTACAAGCAGTTTTGAGTTATCATTGTGGGGGATGAGAATGAAACTTGGGTTCTCCACAAGAGTAGTATGGAGCTACTAACCACTGAACAATCTCTTCAAAGCAACGCCTCTTAAATAATTTTTACTATTTCAGGGTTGTTAAATGACTCTTAAAATATGAATCATGCGTGTGACTCTTTGTGCATGTATCTGAGTATTTTGCTAGTGTGGTACTGTGAAACCAAGTTATAGTGTTTGCAAATCTGAACAAGAAAATATAATTAGTAATGTTTCCTTGATATGAAGAGTTTCTGATACCGTGATTCTGAGACACAAATATGGTGACGCGAACCTACATGGATGGACATTTGACAACAGTGATTGACAGGAGTGCGGTCCTGTTGAAAAAAATGAGGTTGTAAAGCCGAAGAAGAAACTAAAGAGCATCTGAGAACCTTATGGGAAGGACTCCTGGAATGGTGGAAGAAATGTTTATCTGTATTCTGTAAAGTAAGAAATAATCATGGTACTGGCAAAATGGCTCAGTGGGTTAGAACACTTGCAGCCATGTCTAAACCACTTGAGTTCAGTCATCAGAATCCACATGGTATAAAGACAGTGCCAACTACTGAAAGATAGCCTCTTATTTTTACATATGTACTATGGCACGTGCATGCGTGCACACACACACCTTTATACACAAAATATACATAGGCAAAATATATGTATGCAAATTATAAGCAAGACAGTCATAACACATGTTTCTTAAAAGGTAATCTAAGATAATGACACTCACATTGCTTACATATAATCTGATAATATCGCTTTTCTCTCCTTCAACTTCTCATGGAATTAAAAACTATGGAGCAACAGAGTCAGAATGAAGCTCAATGTCATCCTTTTGAGCCAGCTTGAGGGATCAAGCGTGAGAGAAAAGGCTCCTGAAGAATAACACAAAGAGAGACTATTGATAAGTGAAAAAGCTTTCTGGAATGGATTTGGATGCTGAGGCTCTCAGGGGCATCAAAGTCACTCACAATTTCAACTTCTGCCTGCTTTGTTGGGATGCTGGTAATACGTGGGGCATCTTCTCAAATCATCTAGAAGTATATCACTGTTGTACAGAAGCAAATAAAGTAAATGACCGCTATAAAGAAATAACCTCAATCGCATTCATGGTTTCTATTATTTTTAGATTGTGATCTTATACATTTACAATTACAATAATACCGCTAATATAAGGGTTTTTTTAATAAATATATAAGCATATAAGCATATTTTCTAATTGGCCTCAGAGGCAGTATGCCTGTATACTGTAACATATCATGGAGACAAATGAGAAAAAGAAAACAACAGCTAAAAACAAATCATTGGCAAATTAAAATCTATATTTACATAGACATCATTTTATTTTATTCTTTATTTATTTTACAAAATAAACATTCCTATTACAGTAAAGGAAATAAGAAAATATTGAGCAGAAATATTATTCCAATGTTAAAGTATGATAGGTCCCCAGAAAAAAAAAAATAAGACTAATTCTTCATGTCTCCTGATAACGAGGATGTAAGTCTCTTCTTAGAACTGATTCCACTATGCACTATATTTCTATAGGGCAAGTAAAAAATAAAGTTCTTGTAGATAGGAGGAACTCATAGAATCAGAGTCTTCTTGGTTTTGTGACCTAATTTGGTTCAAGGGGAAAAAAATGTTTTCTAAAACCAAGCCTCCGTTCTCTGCCCTGATATGAATTCAGTTAATAACAGAAACCAGGATCACAGCCTTTCCCTACACTAAGAGTTTTTTTTTTAATGTCTTTCAACACATACTCCTTTACCCATTGACCCTGTCTCTCCACACACACATCCCTACTTAAGACACTCTCCCTGGGTAAATTTAACCACAGGGTCACCAAGTTGATTTGCCACCAAGTTTGAAAATTGAGTTTAATTCTCAAGACCTACTCGACAGAAAGAGAGAACTAATTCCCACAGGCTGTCCTCTGACTGCCAGATGTATGCCACGAAACATGGGCCAGAAGGCATGCACATACATACAAATGCATGTATGTACCCTTATGCACAAATGTGTACACATACACACATGCACACACACACAATAAAAATGAAATATATAAGTTAATTTTTAAAATTATAGTTGCATAGTAAGAGCATATTAAATCCATATACATTCATATGTAATAAAGCATAATATAGTAAATAATATAAACAATAAAGTCAAGAAATCTGTTAAAGGTGAAAATAGCTCAACTCTTGATTTAGTGTTACAGTTTTTTTAAATCTTAAAAGACACAATAAACATCAATATTTCTTCAGAAACAAACCCAAATTTAGCAGTTTTTTTGGTCTAACTCAAATAAATGCCTGAGTATTTTGAAAATAGCCTGTTTCCACGCACCCATTCTCAATCCTCCTGATCCCTTTGTCAAATTTTTTTAATATTTATTTTCCATTCTGTGGCAAGCACACCCCAGAAGCAGAGGGATGTAAGCCAGTGCTCATGCACTGTTGTGGCAGGAGGATTGGTTCTTTCTGTTTCCCATTACATGTTTCCTCAAAGAATTTTCTTAACTTTGTGTTTGTCTTTGGGTTTTATTAGTGGTGACTCCACTAGGCCTGACCACATATACTTTTATGTATAAAATAAATCAAGGGTCTAGAGAGATGGATAAGTAGTTAAGAGCTTTTAATGCTCTTTCAGAAGACTAGAGTTCTCTTCCCACGTGGGGTGGCTCACAACCACCAGTAACTTCATCTCTAAGGGATCTGACATCCTTTTATGACCTCAGCAGATACCCACACCCATGTGTGCACGTGCGTGCGCACACACACACACACAAATAAATAAAGATAATAAGTAATTAATTTTAAAGCCCTTTGTAGCAACTCATTTTAAGAATAAACAAATAATTGTCATTTTCATGGAAAGCTCTAGAAAATGAATTGAGATGCACATTTCAGAGTCCCACCGTATCTATGTTGGGGTTCTAACATGGGGATGCACAATAAGAGAGCAGGGCAACAGACCCAGCACTGAGAATCTAGAGGGTAGAACATGGGCTCTAAAGAGCATAGGGGAGTTTCGGGGGTATGACTCAGAGTGGTAAAGAAATGAGGAGACAGGCATGGGCCCTGATGTGAAGCAAGCCAGCAAGAGGAGTGTGAATGGTGATAACCACCCTGAACAGGGAAGCAGTGTATTTATGGGGCATGTGATAGGGTCCTTGTTTCCAAAGCTGGCATCACAGGACAAAAGACACTAAGATAACTTTAAGTTTTAAGAAAAGAGAACAAAGAGAGCAACACCACCACAATGCTCTGGGTACGAAGAGTACGATGTTTTGACAAGATTATAGATGAACCTTCTTGTCATGGCAGATACACGGAGGTGAGACTGAGGAATCAGATACTCTCAGAAATGTCACTTGTCTCCTGTTCACTTCACCCAGTGGCCTAGTCAGGGACTCATAGTTCCTGATTTTAGGCTGAACTCTCCCACTTCCATGCTCTTCTGAGAGACACTTGAGGAAGATCTCCCTACATTTGTCTGGAGCTTCTTCTCTTGTTTGACTTGGAAAAGAAGGTGACAAGTAACATCTCTATTTGTTACTCAGAAAGCTTGTAGGATCCCTATACATGTGGAGCGTCCAGTCCCCTGTGACTTCCCAAGCGTTATATATGTTGACACCCAAACCTGAAACTGTTCAATTTATCTTCCCATATGTTTCATTCTACATGTTCTGTCTCCCTCTCTTCATGCCAAATTATCAGTTACTTGATGATATGGATTTTTACCCATAAGGCCATGTCTCTATGGGTTCTAAATAAATATTTCTTCCTTGAATTTGAAGCCTGAGGCAAACAAAAACATCATGCTTTCTCCCTTGAACTACAAAGAATTTATATATCTTTTGGTGTGAATACAACAAGCATTAGTCATATTTATTTCAATACAGCCTAGTGTAAAACACAAATGATTCTTTCCTGGTAAATGAAAGCATAAGTTATACGCTCACTTGATGCTCTTCATCATATACATTTTTCTCTTGAGTAACATATTTTTCTAGTATTTGTCCTGAATATGTGGACACAGAACAATGAAAATCCTTATGGTATAAGGCTGAGCCTCCATTGTATCTAGTAGTAACATATAGTATGCATGAGTTATCACATCTTACTCTATTTAGAGTGTTATTGAGTTGTCAGGAATGGGTCTAATCTAAGTCATTTCTCATTTATAGAGATAAGGCGGGTGAATCCTCTCAGAATTCTGCCATTTACAGAACATACATTTCAGTAACAATTTAATAAGGTATTCATAGTAATTACCTCTTTAGCTCTTCCTATCTAGACTTAAGCCAGTGAGCACACTGAACTTGCTATGAAGATGATCTGCTCAGTCTATGACTAAGGACGGGAGAAATGAAGAGGCCAGCTCTTTCAGGGATACTTTTATCATTAAACTGATCCACTCAGGCACTAGCCATAAGGAACATATTGTATCCTCTGGCAGAAAGACTGCAACGGTGATTAACACCCAGCATTTATGTAGCAATACATACTTAACAGAGGGTTTTCACATCCACTATTTTATCCTATTGACTAATTAACAAGCCAGGTGGAATCTAAATAATGTCCTAAGTATGTTTATCTCTGAGTTCTTGTGATCTTCATATAACTACAAGAGATTTCATGAGCCTGACAAGTGGAAAATACAAAATCAACCTCCTGCCACATCCATGAACACATCATTTTCCTCCTTTGTCTTGCAAACTAATAATGATTATGTCATTCTAGTCAATTAATCCAGAAAATAAAGACATAAGTTGCTGCCTAGCACAGTGGCACACACCTCCAGTTCTAGCAATGAAGAGGCCCAGGCTAAGACTCATGAACTTGAGGTCATCATATGGGCTGAATAAGAAGATTTTACCCAAACATGTCATGAAAAAGAATAAAGGAAGAAAAGAAGGAAGGGAGGGGAGGAAAGAGGGAAGGAAAGGGAAAGGAAGAGAGAAAGGGAGAGAAGAGGGAGACAAAGAGACAAAAAGAAAGAAATGCTGAGAAACAAATGAATTCCTTTTTTCTTGTTTAATTGTTAGAATGAGAGTATGTACAGAACCATTTTCTTGGACTCCAGCTACTTCCAAGGATTTAACATTTACTGAAAGAAAGGTTTATTACGTTGTGTTTATGTAGTAGGCATAGAACTTCTCAGAACCTGTTCCAACCATTAAGCTAAACTGCGATGGCAAGCAGAATCAATCTCTACTTCCTCCTGAAACATCAGACCATCGATTTTAGGAGATGGTGAGTCACTTATGTATCACACTCTAACAGTAGCGAGAAGGACATTTCCCAGGTGACCAGGTAGCAGTATTTTTTTTTTTGGAAAGAACTTATTTTCATTTCACCTAAGGAGAAAAATATTTGAGAAAGAAATGCCAGTTTCAATGTTCAGGTTACCAAGATTGGAGGCATATGAGTGTAATATCAGCGTGTGGCAGAATAGGGTAGGAGGACCACAACTTCAATGCAGCATTGATGGCAGTAAGACACTGTTTCAAAAGAGGTAACATATTCATAGTAAGAACAATTGCACATATTGCTCCTCGGAGAACACAGATCTATATTTCTGAAGTAAAAACGTTCTGGTTATAATACCTGGCTCCCAATGTTCAGTCTTGCCTTCAACTTCAATCTTGTGAGAATGTTATTAAGTAAATCCACTGTCTTCACATAAAGCTGAAGATGCATGGGACACTTGAGATATTAAAATATTCACACACACAACATTAAGCCCTATGGTACCCTGGCACTCATCAAATGCACTGGGCACCTCCCCTGGGTGTGGAACTCCAGCTTCATTCCTTCCCCGGGCATCTCTTTATCTCTTGCTCATCTTTCATCAGTGTCTGTCAGTGGAATATGACCATTCCAGATGAGAAAAACAATTCTTACAGAATTAGGGAAATGAAAAAAGTTTTTGGTCATGGAAATCCCCGCTATTTTAAACTGATATTTTATTCATGTTTGGAAAACACTGCTTGTGGCTGTTTCCATCTTCATCTGTTTTGGCATTTCCTGTTTTAATTCAGAAACCAAATGTATTACAAACAAGGAGAATCTTGGCCTAATTCCAGAGCTGTATGCCAAAAGGGATCCACCAAACAACCAAATGACTATGCCTGCCAGATTTTATAAGGGAAAAAGAGAGAGAAATTTTACATGAATTACCTTATATCATCAAGCTCAGAATTTTCAACACAACGAGTAGGAAAGCTTGCTAGAGAAAGCCAAGTCCTTTCGACCCTGGCCAGTCACATTTGAAGGCAATGTAGAAGGCAGAATCCTGTGTTACAAGAAAAGACTTTGGAGATTACACCATAAAACAGAGAAGTACCTTTTGACCATCTACATTCTACTTATCTTCCAGTTTCTTTCGCCCTGCCCTTGAAACGAGGAAACTTTGGTAACAGTTGATTGGGTAGAGTCTGAAATTCACTGTACCCCTCAGATTCTTTAATTCTATAAGAACAATAATTACAGAACTGAAGAGCTTTAGAAATGAATGAAAATTTCATTTTTTAGGGATTTGTCCAACTCCATACAATAAACACGTGGAACCAGCTATAAATTCTGTCACTGCTCTACGGTCATGGATTAGTGTTGAAGCTGGGCTCCTTAATCCAGAGCAGTTCTTTACCCTCTGAGCCTAACCATGTGATGCCAGCAACAAGGAACCAACGAAACCAAAATGGTTCTCATTAAGTATACCACTTGAGATTCATTTGGACTACTTTTATAAACAAATGAACAAATTGCCTTGTGGCTAACCTGGATCAAAAAAAAAAAAAAGGTATGATCTGCAAACAACGCAATTAAGATCAGAACCAGGAAATATGACCCATTGAACTGTTAATCAAAAAGAAATATCAAATCAAATAGCAAGATCTATGTCTACAGTGAAATGGGGGTTGGATGCAACACTGATAAGTTTGTGGTTTTCTTAAGGCAATTGAGAACCAAACCCTCAAATGATGAGAACTTGCAAAAGCAGTTTAAAGGAAGTAGAGCATTCTTTCCATTGGTAATGATTTCTGCCTTTCAGCAAAGGAAATATCAAATATGTTTTATCAAAACCGATATGCAAATAAATCTATTTAATTCTAAGAAGGCTACCAAATACTACAATTTTCATGTGTCATGTACTTTATATTGATAAATTACCCTTCTAAAGGTTTCCCTTAGTTTTTTTTTTTCAAAATGTATCACTAGTGTCTCTCTTTTTACTCTCTGAGCTCAAGTTAAGAAACATGATCATGAGTCAAGGTTGGACAATCCAAAAGAGTCACACAAAAGCCGACGAAGTGCATCACCTCTTTAATCTTCTAGCATGCAAGGCAAGGGAAACAAAGTCAACATTCACTTCTCTGCAAAGATTTGAATAATTCATCAATGATCTACAACCCAAGATTTTCAATCCTATCGTGTCGTCTAACAAGCCAACTTTCCTTTTATTGATTTATCTTCATCCGCACATGCAAACTTGTTTTAATAGGAACCCAATTAGCAAAGGAAGAGTGCTAAAATGATCACATTTGGAATCTAAATAGAAACCCTTTCTTTTGGATGATCCACACAGATATCCCATTCCCAGGCATGGCTTTTGAAAGTTTGATTGAAATGTAGGACTACTTGGAATGAGCTGAACATGTCACAAATCACAAAAGACTTAAGGAACTGTAGAGAGAGAGCCAGGGGTAGAGTCTGCTAAGATAGCCAAGGTCTACAAAGGGATCTTGGCTTCCCACATAGATTTGAAGCCTGGGAATAGGGAGAAAATCGATGGGAAGCAAATTACTTATGTTTCTATCTGACTTTCTTTTGAACTATTCTTCACGGCTTCGAACTTCTCTGGACGCCAACAGTGTGACTGCTACTGATCCGTCCAGCCACATCTTGAACAATGCCATCCAGGCTCCTAGTTGCACAGCCTAATTCTTCCATTAAGTGTAATAAAATTGTTCTTCTACCTTTTACGTTAGCAAAGTTAATTAATTCATATTAATAAAAAAATGCCTTGGCAAACCCAGATGAAAACCCTTTCATTGATGCAATCAACTGCTTCCCTCCAGATAATTGCTGCTCAGGCTGAGAAATTGAAAGCATGCCAGGCTAAAATGCTTTTAAAGACTTCAATCAACATTCTCTCCAAAAATGAAGAAATAAAAAGCCAGAGGGCAGATCACGGACCTCACACTCCACATTTAACATTACCCAGCAACACGCATTTATATTACCCAGCAACACGCATTTAACATTACCCAGCAACACGTATTTATATTACCAGCACTTGACTTCCAAATTTGACCCCAAATTGGCCTCTGAATTGGTAGAGGGAAAGAAAGGGCAGGGGCTGGATAGTCCAGGGAAACTAGAAACAAACTGTCTTATTAAATTACTTGTATTTCTAAGCTAGTCTAAAATAACACTATCCACCAATCTTGAGATTTGAAGCTTATTTTCAGACGGAATTTTGTCATTTTTCACTTATTTTTTGGGGGGCTCTTCATACAGGTAAAAAATGGGTAAAGGTGCTATTCTCTTTTGTAACTTCCCATAAGATCTTGTTTTGGAGCAAATACATATACTTTCCAGGAAAAATAAATCAATAAAGGCTTTCTGTTAGGCAGCAGTATTAAACAGTTTCTAGTAACTCATAGAAAAATTATGAGTTACTTTTCTAAAACAAAAATTGAACATGTGTTTACTTGGGAATCTGAAATATTAGAATTTTAAAGTACCAAAAAAGCATGGAGGGGTGAAGAAATTTAAGATGAGGTCAGCTTTTGCCTGAAGGGATTTTATGACTTGAGTATGCACTATCTCCTCACTGACTTTTTGAGCACTTGACCAGCTGATGGTGGGTTTTCTTTGTCATTGTTTTGTTGTTGTTGTTTAGATTCCAGACACTACTAAATGGGATTTGTCTGGCAGAAATAGATAGGTCATGAACAATGAGGGAATCCTAGGGTGCCTCATTCTTTGCCCCTTTCTGCCTCGCTCTGTGCTTCCTGTCCACAATAAGGAGAAGCAATTTCCTGTGACATGCACATTACTCAAGAATATGGACCCAAAGATCCAGAGACTGAACTCTCTGAAACCAGGAGCCAAAATAACTTTTCTTAATGCTGTTTTTATTAAACACTTGAATACAGGGATGATATGAGTAATGCAATAGCTTCACTCTGTATCTGTACTACTTCCCAGGGATGAAGTGATGTGGATCACATAGTTGAACTGGATTAATCAGTTAAGCAAGAGACAAAATATATAGAGATTGACTAATTTGGACATTCACAAAATCTGTAACTTTATTATGGCTTCAGACCATTTTCTCTGCTTAGTGTTTATTATTATGAGAATAAAATTAAAACTGGATCATACTGGAGTCTTTATACTCTGCTGTCCTAACGACACCTGTCATGGTAAAGCGCATATTTAAATTCCATTAGAAAAGAGCCAAGAGAAATGAACATTGAAACAATCTCAGTTTTAAATGTAACAAAAAAATACTGCCAAAAACTAGAGGCTAACGATTATATTTGTAAATGACATATAATAAAGTATTTTATGGAGTCAATCACAATCACTTATTTTCTAATACTTAGAATTAAGTAAGCAGGTTAGTGGAATTTATCTTAGTTTGAATGTTCATTGTTTCATGTAGGCAGTCATGCTATTTAGAAAGGCTGTGGAATTTGGGGCAGAACCTTGCTCAAGGAAAGGAGTAGACGGTAAGGGATTTGGGGTTTGGCTTAGCTTTGTTTTGATTTAAGACTAGGTCTCAGTATGTAGCAATAGCTGGCCTACAACTGGTCTGTTAGGCTATGCTGACCTCCAATTCATAGAGACCTACCTGTGTCTACCTCCAGAATACAGATATTAGGGAAAGCATCACCATGCCTGGTTGGACCTTAGGGTTGTATGTCCCAGACCGCTTTCTCTTCACTCTCTCTGCTTTCTGACTACAGAGACATGATCTATGACTTCCTGAATCCCTGCCATAACTTCCCCACCATGACTGTCTGTATCTCCTCAGACAATACAAGTTTTTTTTCTCCCTTACATTGCTTCTTATCAGGTTTTTTGCCTCATCAGTGAGAAAAGTAACTAATATAGCTCATATGGCAGAAATCACCACTGAGTTAAAAATATTATCCAAAGATTATGTGATAATATTTATGAACCACTATGTTTAGAATAATTAGTCTTCATTATTAAAATGTTAAGAAAATACTTTTCTGTTTTGAAAAGTCCTATGTTTAAAAGTAACCTCCACATTCTGGTGTGGTTTGTAAGTTTTGCCTGGGTTATCTCTGAATCTCTATATTTTTAAAGATCTCTTCTTACAATTGAATTTCAGCTTGGTGATAAGTTTCAAGGGCTCTAAGCATTTCATATTTCTGTTTTTTGTTGTCATCAGTTGGATTGGAGACTCCCTCCAAAGCAACTCCATTGATTTGTAAGTGTCTAACCTGTGTTTTTCTTGCTCCTTTGAATTGAAAATTGTATTGAAGTTACTTCCTAAGGTTACTGTAAACTAACCAGGAATGCACACATAAAAGCATTAGTGAGTCAATAAACAGTGGGTACTAACTCAAACTCCAGAAGTAATTCTTAGATGATTCCAACTTGATTTTTATTCCTCATAGAAGTGATAGTGCTTATAGTATGTGCTAAGAAAAATGATTTTGAGATGACATTGAGCCAAAGGCAGCCATTAGCAGGTCCAGAAAGGAAAAACTTGTTTTGGAATAATTAGCCATTGTGATAATTGGCACCCTGTATACTTGTGCAACAATAATGACTGCTTGTAAGCGATCTATAGAATTCCAATGTTAATGAGACATAGGAGGGAACAAACCACTTAATGCAGGAGTGAGCCACTGGGTGTAAGACATGACTTCAAAAGTCAGAAGAGACCTGGAACAACTGGATTTGGCGGCGTCCTTTGCCTTGCGGAGATTTCTTCACTCAACTGAGAATCAGAATCTTTTCCCCCATATCCTCCCTCTTGTCAAACCATTCACCACGTACTTAATTGGTTCCCATTCTCCTGCATAAGGTTCCCCAAAACCCATCATCCACACATTCAGTAGAAGAGGGCTGCCAGAGAAAAAGAAAATAAAGTTCTTTTAAATTAAATCTTAGGTCAAACCACAGTCATGTCTTAGTGTAGTTGAATCACATGCTTAAAAACTATTCCTTAATTTACTGTAATTTCAATTTTGCCTGGTTAGACATGGTGGTAAGTCATTGTAATTCCGCATTTGGAGAGGATTAGATAGAATGATTATGAGTTCAAGACCAGCTTGGAACAAATCCAGCCTTGATTGAAGAAAGCCTATTTATAAAAATCAGATGAACCTAGACTTCTTCTCCTTCTCCTCCTCCTTCTTCTTCTCCCCTCCTCCTTTCTTTCTTTTTCTAAATCTGGCAGTTGTGCATGCTTACACATGGACAGAACAAGTATGCTGTGGCATTCCTTTCTTTGAGTCACCAAATGGTATTCTGTAAATGTTTGGTAGTTTTAAGTTTAAATGTCTTTCAAAAGCCTCTTCATGGTGCAACTGTTATTGTCACCTTGACATCATCCTCTCCTTCTTCCGGCCTTCTCACATTTTTATTTACATAACTGTATCTTTGCTCAAGTTTCCAACTTCATCCAGAAATCTATTTCTAATTAACTGAGGATTGATGAATGTGTTTATTAATTTGTCTCTTTCTCATGACATGTTCACATCAGGCATTTCTTATTGGTAACTCTCACCAGCATCCATCTACACTGTATGAATATATAAGTACATATAGAAATACATGTATAATTTTATATGTGTGTATATAAGCTCGCTCATAGATATGTCATATTTCCTATGATGTATTAGATTTATCTCTCTAGACAATATTTACCAT
This sequence comes from Ondatra zibethicus, assembly GCA_004026605.1. Taxonomy (NCBI): domain Eukaryota; kingdom Metazoa; phylum Chordata; class Mammalia; order Rodentia; family Cricetidae; genus Ondatra; species Ondatra zibethicus. The sequence goes on from PVIU01003601.1 coordinate 44,175, forward strand.
AAGACTATATATAAAGCAATACTCCCTTATCTGTAAGGTGTATGTTTCAAGACCTCCATTGTAACCCTGGCCAAGAAAGCAATGCATCACTTAATAATAGTGACAGATTCTGAGAAATGTATTATTTGATTACTCATTTGCTCTGGGGACATCATAAAGTATACTTACACAAACTGAATTGATTACAACCTCACTAGATAATACAATTTCATGGTACCACTGTTACATACACAACCCATCATTGGCCAAAATGTCCTTAAATGGTACATATTTTATTCTACATATATCCTTGTTATAGAAATTAATTCATATGTTAGTAATGGTAGGAAGTTAGCCACAAATAAAAACAATAATAAAATAGCCATACTGAAATAGTGCTAATATAAAACTCTATAGGAACATGGTATTGCTTCTGTCAAATGTTTTACTATATATACTCTCACCATTTCACTTGAAGTATCTACCTGATTGTGTGTCTTTAGCATATCCAAATTGCCAGCACAGTAATTGCTGTGTTTGAGGACTCTAAAAAGGTTACTGGAAGACAAGGACTGTGATACGGTCCCAGCTGATCTGATAACCCAGGTGCTTCCTCAGTCACTAGTGAGCAGGTTGTGCGTGCAGTGATGTCAGATTTTATCATGCTACTCAGAAAAGCATGCAATTTAAACTCACAGGTTATTTCTGGAATTTTCCATTTAAAATTGTCAAACTGAAGCTGACCATAGGTAAAGGAAAACCAAACTGCAGATAAGATGAAGCCACTGCCTTACACAAATGCTTAGAGAGACGCTATAAATGCTCTAGTAGATGATGTCATTCCATAGATGACAAAGCCGGAATGCAGAGTAGTGGGCCCTCTCCTCCTCTTTTTCTAACCTGAAGGAAGTACTACTCTCATACACCTAAAGGATGTCATAAAACGGAATTTTATCATGGAAACTACTGCTCATTCTGAGGTTACCCCCCAAAAGATCATCATGTGGAAAAATCCAGAATGCATTCTCAGTGGGAAAGAGAGGTTACAAAGCTGATGAAGATGCCTCGGTAAAGAACTCGTCAAGCTTCGATTTGATCCAGGAAAGTAAGCTGGAGGCATCCTATGTAGAGATCTGCAGTGTAGACATACATGTAGAAAGACCAAGTGATTAACAGGCCCTTAGTTCCCACTAGAGAGTTTCCAGCAACTGTAATGCAAATAGAGCGAGAGTCAAACCTGCAAAATCCCATCCTTGGGATTCAAGTTAGCAGTGTGAAGCCCGTCGTCTGATCCGAGCACCACCAAGGCTACTTCTTAGAGCACAGTAACTGAGCTGAAGGAGAACCTCCCTGTTGGATGGTGCTCTAAGCACATTTCTCCAGAAAGCTCCGTTAATAAACTTCATTACTCCTTCACACTCTGCAAACCATCAGGGAGACTTTTCTCTTCCGGGGAAATTTCCATAATGACCAGAAGAATTTGGATAAGTGGAGAGAACTAGTCCCAAGCACTTGTCTCTCTTTCTTCATGAACAAATTAGAGATACATGTCTATCTCTCTCTCAATGCGCTTAGCATCAATACACGATCTGGAGAGGTAACTGTCCCTGGCAGACCATCTCCCATCCTTATTCGCAATGTAATTATAAATTCACTGAAGTCACTCATCCTGCATTATTACTTTGTCATTGTTGCGATCTCATCTTTCACTGCTTCTCCCTCCCTGTGTCTCTGGCCTTCTGGCAGACCCTCCTATCCCTAGGCCAATTATCAATAACTATTTAGTTTTCCTTCAGACCGAATGGACTCCTTGTTCTTTAGCTGATGACAGTCTTGGAAGGATGCAGCCAAACTGGCCGTTAGCTTCTGACCTCTCTATAGACAACCTTATTATGGTAATTGTAAGGCTGGAAGTAGGAGAGACTAGGCCAATTACACCTGTCCTTTTCCCCAGATTCAGCCTGGGCTTAAATTACTCAGATGGGGTGGGGAGCATGCTTTTGGCTCCGCTGAACAACAACTTTTCCTCTATTCTTGAGAAATTCAGAGACAGACATTTCTAATTATGGTTGTCATTAGGACATAATGACCCAGTATTTCTTTAAATTGCATCATTGTTTATCAAACAAACCAATGTACTATATTTTAATAAGTAACTTTACTAGGGTATTTTAAATTAAACAAATCTTTTAAATATATCTTCTTGAAATACAACAAAGCCTAAACTGAAAACAGCATATCCACTGTTTGCCTTTTTAATCACTTAATATTAATGAATATAGAGATTTATGTAAATATTCAATATTAATAAGACTTTAAAATATTATGTTTGTATGTGGTTAAATCTATAAAATTATGCATAGTTAATTCTATAAATGGGTAACTGTGGCATACATACATAATTATACCTAAGAATATATATGCACATTATAGCTAAATGAATTCTTTTTTTTAATTGCATTATAAAAAACATTAGAAGGAGAAGCTTTTACACTCATTTTAAAATTAAATTGTTGAGCATCATAGTAACACCCATGTTAAATAAAATGTGGCTATTAATTTAAATTGAAATTAACCACATATATTCTTTTATAATTTTAGCTAATTCTTAGTAGAATGTTTTTAGTCAATTCAAGTCCTGTATTTTTCAGATGGCTTACCTCCTCCTAGAGAGCTATTTTCTAAAGGAAGCTTGGGAAAGAGAGCCAGCTCGTTCATTAGTTCATGCATCCTTGCAAGGTGCTCTATCAGTGATTCAAGAGGAAGCAAGCCCCTCCCAAGAAGGAATTTCGGAGTCAAAGCTTTCTGGCCTCTTTCTTGTGTCAGTACTGGCTCTCCTGGCATTCTGATTGCTGGAGGGAGCCATGTAACTAACGGCGATGACACGACAAGTTCTGTAAATACTTGCTCGGCCTCAATAGTGTCTATCCCCTCATTCTCACGTGGGGAAGGCAAGATCCTGCTCTGGAGATAAGTCAGAACCTGGTTCATAGATTTACTATAGACCATCTTCACTCATAGACTCACAGATTTCTCTTTTAATGATAGCCATATGATTCTCCCATCAAATCATCAGGGTTTAAAGATGTAACTTGTTCAGCCTTGCCAATATATTCTCTCCACCCAACTCCCTCCCTCTCTCTCTTTCTCCCTCCCTCCTCCCCTCTCTCGCTTCTGTTTTCCTACCTGGGAATAATAACCATACCTAGGAAGCAGGATCCATGTAAACTATATTCAAGTATGCACATCTGAGTCATACCTTGGAGACTCTCCTAACAGTTCTTGAAGGCCTTCAGCTTTGCAATCCCTAATATCTAGTGCTAACAATCATTTCCTGTGCCTGAGATAATTGTCATGCACAAGCTCTTCCTTGATGGAAAATCAGTCACTGACTGGCTAATATGTGTGGCTGCCATACTGTATGATGTCTTTGCTGGGGCCAAAGATACAATCCCAGGGAGCACAGACTTCTTTCCCTGGGCTGACTCTCAGGTTTCTCTGAAATCACCCAGTGACAATCTAGGAAGCAAGTTGTCCAGAAAGTGTCTGGCCTGTCCACACCCCACAGATTTATCCAGTTCTTCCTGTCTCGTAGACTCCAGAATGATGAAGCCTCAACTTTGGTTGAAGCTTTGTATACCAATTGGCAGCCATAGATTTGACTCAAGATTACTAAGGAACTTGTAGGGTACAATTCAAGCAGTGAAGTGCCTTCCATGAAGCTATGAAGCCCCAAATTCCACCCCAAGAATCTATGGAACGTCAGGCTTCATGACACATGCTTGCAGTCCTAGCACTCAGGGGGTAGAAAGCATAGGATCACCAAGCCTCACTGGCCAGAGAGCCTTGCCTACTTCTCAAGATCCAAGCCAGTGAGAGAGCCCATCGACAAAGAACTGGAAATGATTAAAAGTTAGACAGCACATGAAGGACGACAGCTGAGGTTGTCCTTTGGCCTCCGCATAGATCTACACCTGCAGACACCATGCATACGTACACACCCACAAACATACACACACAAAAATCCACTTCATTATAGTCAGCACAGGAAGCAGCAGTTGTCCATGTCCATCTCAGAAGAAGCTAACAACTCTTATTAAAAACCCAGGTCCCCAGGTCCCCACCAGAACCTGAACAAACACAATTTTACAAGGTCCCAAATGATGCTAATGCAGTGGTCTGGCTGCTTCTTTTTGATGATTATTGTTAAGTCATAAGGATCATTTGTGAAACCTCAATATTCCGTTTCTCACCTGATCCTGTCCGCTGTTCTTATAAGTTTGAGCATCTTGAGAGCCATAAACCTTGTTGTTACTCAAGAGGTCTTTGGAGACCACTTGGTTCTCCTGTGAATGACATTAATTGGTGACTGAGCCCTGGGGATGTAGAAAAAGCAAAGGAGGTGGGAACAAGACAAATTTATGGGATGTGTCTTAGATTTAATCGTTATTGCAGAAGACCTCATGGATTTCAGTATCTGCTCAAATTTAAATTTATTTTCCTTAATCCAGTTTGAAATAAACACAAAAGATGAGGGGCAAAGAAAAGTCAAATTGTAAATTTTAGCACCCAAAAATGAACTATTCTCCCTTTCCTTCTCCTTCCTCCTCTGCCTCTCTCCCTTTTTCCCTTCCCACATCTCTGATGAACATTGTAGACCTGCCTGGCAAGAGCTTGTCATCTGAATTTATCTCTTCTGGATTATCTGTAATTAGATTGCTAGCTCCTTTGGGCAGTAGCTGTGGGCTTGTAATCAAGTTTTGTACAGTGCCTGGCACAGTCTCTTAACCATAAAAGGGCACTCAATAAATATTTATTGATGATAGTTATCTTTAATTCCTCAGGAAGTGTAGGCAACTAAGTAAGCCCCTCTACTTAGCTGAATGATAATGGAAGTGATAAGTCATTATAGGGGGAAAAGGCAGATCTAGTAGATTTTGTAAAAAACCAACCCACCATCAGATATGAAAAATGGAGAGTAGCATTTGGTACCCTAGGGGCACGAAAAACGTAATGTATTACTTTGTGCCAAACTCGCAAGACTGTTTTAAGCACTGGAGAGGACAAAGCGTCACACCCCAAGAGTCTTTAATGTGGATCTCCCACTACATCCTTGAGGGATGCTGAGGTTTATAGTACTGAAAGTTTTCTCTTCACTTATCCAACTTTATAATGAGTTCAGTAAATTGATCTGTAAAAAGAATGTTATTTTAATTACTAGCAAGCATTATCAACCACCAGATGAGTTTTCTTTGTTGAAAATCACGGAACTGACATAACTTGATACCTGATCCTTGCTCGGCTGATATCATCTCTCCCATCCAGAAAACATGTCTGACCTTCAAGAGTGAGGCCTGACACAGCATGAAGAAAGCATAGATTGCTTTTCAATATATAATATATATATACATATATATATTACTCCTAAATTACCTTCAAAAACATGTCTAATTAAAAATACATATACAGGGGCTGGTGAGATGTCTCAGGACAAAAGAAAAAACCCACCTACTACCAAGCCTGAGCACCTGAGTTCAACCCCCATGACCCAAATAGTAGAGGAAGAGATCCAACTCTTCCACATTGATCTCCATGTTCACCTATGGCACTTGAACACATTCATAAATTAGATAATAAATACATACATACATACATATAGATGGTAGAGTTATAAATATTTTAAAGCAGTAGATGATTTGTCTCTGGTGGAGAGGAAGTGAAACAAGAAATTCAAAGGCCTCAAATACTCTATGTAAATTTTTCTCCTATAAACATAACTGGGTATGAGGGCCATGTCTATTCTACATACCTAGGAAATTCAATAGTTACACTGAGTCATACAAACTTGGTTGATGGCCAATCCAATGAGACAATGTGGTTGTCTATCTGATGCTCAATTGGCAAGAACTGTGGCAAAAACAAGAGATTTTTGTGGTCCTGCCCTTCCTCCTCAGCAGACAGGTGAAGTTAAAGAAGTGCATTATGTAATAGGTGAAAGGGTCGCAAAGAGAGCCTGAGAGTAGTGAGTTCAGGAAGAAAGCAGGATGATTGCCCAACATGAGCTTGTCCACTGGGATCCTTCTTAGAAGACACGACCCATTGTTTCTTACAAATGATTCCCCTGGAATTCTTTTCTTGGCTCCTCACACTCGCTCACCTTGTGACCTTAAATATTTCCCTTATTGCCTTGTTTTTGACTCTGTGCTCAGCCCTCCTCTTCCATACAGGGAGCCTCTGTTGATTGAAAAATGGGTAGAAGGTTTAAAAAGGCTTTTGTGGTCATTCAAAGAATAAAGACACCTTGCTGTCTCCCTGGAGCTAAGTTAAAATCCCATGATAAAAAAAAGCATACAGAGAGGCTTTCTGTCCATAGTTAAAAAATAATTTTTGAGCCATTTTTTTCCCTTTTTGATCTATAATGAGTACACAAGTGTGTTAATAATTGGAGCTGAGTCACTAAAAGTCCATCTCATGACTTAAATGGAATTGAAATATTGGTTTTTCAGAGACTGTCTTGAGTTTTTTTGGAATCAGGAGCCTAACATTCTGGAGAGAGTACTGACCTTTTCTTGGATGAATGCTGATCATGACAGGAAAAAAATAAAAAATGAAATGCAATATTTGTTATTGTTCTGTTAATTACCCAGCAGGATGACTCAAGAAAATGACATAGGAAGTGATGTTCAGGAAATAGTGTGAAATAATTCCTGGGAAAGACTGTAAAGCCAGTGACATGATGCAGAGTAGAATCAAGATGACTGAAGTTTAGAAAGGAAGAGGGAAGAAGGCTGAGTGGCAGTAACAGAATAGTCACATGGAAAAAATAAGTAGTAATGCCACACAGCAGAGTGGAGTGACCATCGTGCATAACAATAAATACATTTTAGGAGGACCCAGAGGATGAGGTAGCTAGGTTGTTGGTCCTGATTTGATGATTCCACAGTATTCATATATCTAATTATCATGCCTTGCTCAACAATTATTTATGCATATTAGGTGTCAGTTATTTTTAAAAAGAAAAAAGTAAAGAAGCAGCTGCGGTATGTGTGTGGCATGCCCTGTCTCTATTCTCAGCACTCAGACCACTGAGTCAGAAGGATTGCTGCAAAGTTCAAAACCTTCTGGGATATGCAGAGACTTCAAGACCAACCTTGCAGTCTTGAATATTCTCCTAAACGTTTTCCTCAAGAAAATCTGAAGAAGTTTTGTGGAGACAGCTCCACAGGTGAAGTACTTACTGCATGAGCATAAAGACCTGAGTTAGAAACCCCAAAGCCCACATGGAGGAGAGATGTAAGCTCCTCTATCCCAGAACCTCCTTGGATAGACACTGGTGGAGACAGAAGATACCAAAAAACCTATGGATCAGTTGGCCTGTTGTACTGCAGGAGGAAATCAGGAAAAGACCCTGTCTAAAACAAGGTAGAAGGCAAAGACTGACACCCAAGATTGTCCTCTGACTTCTACATGTTTACATACACTTATAAACATATACATAAGCACACATGCATCATGAGACACACATGTACACACACATACACCCATTAAGTAATCACAAACACAAGACCAAGAGCAACAATAAATGAGGTGAGAACAGGTAATGGCCTGAGAGGCACACATACACACACACACACACACACACACACACACACACACACACAACCAGTTTTATAAAAGCATGTAAAACAATGGCCTAACTACAGGGTAATTACTAACTACATAGTAATTAAAAAATAAATTCTAGAGAACAATAAAGTCTATACTTTAATATTTCATTAAAAAATAACTTCCCATGAAGGTTAGAGGTTTAGTTCAGTGGCAGAGTGCCTGTCTAGCACGCACAAGCCATGAGTTCAATCCTCAGCGCTGAAGTTTTAAATCGCTGAAATAAACTGCCCAGTGGATAGTAACCCCATTCCTACATGCCCACCTGGAGTCTCATTCAACAGAAAGAATACTTCCCCATAAGCCAGGTGATCCAAGTGCTAGTCAAGGCCATTACCTGATTCTATTTCCTTTGGCAAATTGATTTATGTCTCCGGTTCTGAGTTATTCCTTCTATAAAATGAGCACCTTGGCAGAGGCCACAACAGAGATCCTCCCAACCCAGATAGCATAGGAAAACAATAAAGCTCTTGACACTGTCCAAAAGTAAAGATTCTATTCAAAGACATGTTCACTAGCTATGGAAACCTGACCACGGGCAGTTCTCCTCTATAATGTGGGAGTGATGATGACATGTATCTACCACAAAAAGCCATGACAGCAATTCAGTTAGACAATGTGTGAGAGCGGCCGGTACCTGTCCTGCTGGCGCTATGATTATTCTAGGATCCCTGAAGTACCATACCAGAGAGCATTACTAGTGAGGAACAGTGTCTGGGCTGAAGAGCATCTATGTCATCAGACAGCCTGAGTGTGACATCCCACTCGGTCGCTGTTTCCTGACATCAGGTTAACTGTTCCTATTACTCCCTATTACTCTTGCGTCATTAAAAGCGTAATTGTTTCTGTTGAGAGAAGGTCGGCTTCTTTTTTCAGGTTTTTTTTCATCTTTATATTTTTCTATATATTTCAAATTTCTAAAGTAGAAATCACTTCTGAAGTATGAAAAAAAAAATACCAGCCTTTTGTTTGTCCTATCACCAGCATTTAGATCAGTGAGTAACCTTCAATGAATGCATAAATGGCTCTCTTATTGACACTGATCCTGCCTTTGTTCTCATTAAAGTTTACATTGTCCTCACATATTAATGAGCACAAATCTGGCTTTATGTAGGCATCACCTGTCTGATAGCTATGGAAATATTCTGGGGCCTCAAGACTTCAAAGGATGTGTTCTCTGGATATATGAAACTCCATCCCAGATTTAACACCCACAGAGAAGATCTTGTTATGCATACAAGGATAGATAAGATTACAGGAATGCTCATGGGAAATCTTAAAAATTATTAGTTCAGTTAGAGACATAAAGAGACACTAGGAGCAGATGCAGTAGGCTGCAGAAATAAGGACTGTCCTCCTCCCAGAAGCCCAGAAGTGATAAGCAGCCCTATTTGTGGCAAGTACAATCTCATCTTCCTGCTAAAAGGTGAGGTGCGGCTCTCATACGGCTCCTTTCATCACTCCCGATTACTAATGGCAATGAAGCATTCTTAGACAAGAAGAGGGAAAAATTCCAGGAGGAAAGCCAGAAAGAGAAAGTTTCCAAGGGAGTGGAAGAAGAGATGCAAGTCTGTGGGAGTGTTGGGGGTTAGAACAGAGCAGAGACAGGAAAGTAGAAATTATTTTCTAATTAGAATAGCACTTTTGAATAAAATATTCCCATTAAATGATATACCTGCAATTTTATAATTTCTAAAACTATTTATATAGATCTATTATCCCTTTCCCCAGTAAAGTATCCCCTGGAGCAAAGGAAATTGAGCATGCTTGCCCAGAGCACAGCAAGAAAAAGCAGAATTGGAGTAACCTCCATGAGATCCCAGAAAACTTAACATTGAAGACATAAGACTTGTAAAACAGCATTTGTATTTGTTTTTCTCTTTGTAATGAAAGAATGTCTCCAAACCCCGGTTCTCTGGTTCTTTATCAAATGTGCTCCCTAATTTATTATATTTCCTACTCATAGGTTTCTAAGCCATTCTGAAAAAACATCATACTTGTCTACATTGAATAGCTAATTCTACATATGAGAGCAATGTTGAAAACGATTGGTGTATCTCAGGGTTGAAGAGAGAACTCAAAAGTAGTAACACTGAATGGAGAGATAGATGAATACACATCCTTCCAATATGAAGCAACCTGGGAAGTCTGCCATGTTCCCAGAACACATATAGAAGCTATAGCAAACAACCTGCCAGGAATAATTAAGGTTCACTGCCTACTTCTGCTGATTCATGTAGGAAGAAGTGACATAGTCATCAAAGATCATCAGCACAGCTCTGGAGACTTTGAAGTTCAGGTCAGCAAACAGAGACCGGAGGGCATAGGTAGTGTCTGAACATCTCTTTCATCCGAGAGCTCACCTTCAGAAGAGAAAAGCCAATGAAGAGTAGAGTAATAATCATTGCTTTGTTTGCTAAATTTAGGCCTTGTAATTTAAATGAGGAGAAAAAAATATGCCCAGTAGATGTAATAGGAGATGCTTTCCTGTATTAATTTATGATTTACTGGTGAGCATACTGTCTGACCAAAGGAGTCCATTGGACAAAGATCAAATGAGAAATTCATTGGTAAAGGAAGAGATATCATCAAAATGAGTCAAGTTCAACTCAAGGAACAGATAATAAAGAATCCAGACAAAGCTAAAATGACAGCATGTAGCAGGACAATCTGGCTGCTGAGTGTTATTGCAGTCAGGGAAAAAGAAGCAGTGTTCCAAAGAGAAGGAAACAGAAGAAACTGGTGGGAGGCAGTCTACGGACCCTGGAATGCACCGCAGCAGCAGGACTAATGTTTGCAGGGTGGGAACTAGACGGTGCCCTTTGTTCCAGAGGGGGAAACTGCTTAGAAACGGAAGCATGATTAGAATGTGTGACATTGAGGCATATGTGGAAGACTGTGACCTGGTCTGGAGCGGTGGCTCAGTGCTTTAAAGCACTTGCTCTTGCAGAAGACCAGAGTTTGGTTCCAGAATCCACATGGTGGCTCCCAACTAACTGCGGTTCCAGTTCCAGGGGTTCCGATGCCCTCTTTCAGCCTGTGTGCCCACTGCACACACAAAGTACACATATATCCGTGCGAACAAACACTTGTACACACAAAATAAAAACAGTTCTAAGAATACGCGCCACCTTATTTTACTCTAAATTTTCCTTGTTACAATTTTAGGAGCCATTCTACTTCCTCTTCTTTAAATAAGGGTTTCTGTTCTTAAACCTGGAGCACTCAGAGCAGCTCAAATATTTCAACATTGCTCACTTTTCAAGCCATGTTATAGAAAGTATTCCCTTATCTAATATCATGAACATATTCTCATCCAAATTTTACATTTTATATTTAGATTTTCAGATTCTCCTCGGCTGGAAGAATTGATTATTCTAGAACTACTTTTTAGTGAGTCTGCTAATTCCTCCCTGATTAGTAATGATATCTGTGTTGTATATCACATATATAAACTATTTATACAGTCTCTTCTTCATTTTTTTACTTTTACTTATCATTGTATTATTCTCTCTATCTCTCTCCGTGTGGGTGCATGTGCATGTATGTGCTTGCACGTGCGCACGTGTGTGTGTGTGTGTGTGTGTGTGTGTGTGTGTGTGTGTGTGTGTGTGTGTGTTTTCCATCTGGGTGCATGTGGTCATGCATTCCAGAAGAAACTGTCAGGTACCCTGAAGTTGTAGTTACAGGTGGCTGTGAGCTGCCAGGTACAGGAACTTGAGTTTGGATTCTTTGAAAGAGCAGCAGATGCTCTTAACACTGAGCCAACTTTCCAGCCCTTCTATTCATTATTTTAAACTTCTCTAAATATGCCGTTGTTGCTGCTACTATCTTAAAACATTGTATTATTAATATTTATCATCATCATCATTATTATTATCATTATTTATAGTCGTTTCTTTTTTAAATTTGCCTGTTTACCACAAATAGTTTTAGTAAGGATTATTACATGCATGCTGCCACATAATCTGAATTTAATCTCTTCTTCAAGTCATCCTTAATAATGTCCTTTAGGGAAAAAAAAAGAAAATTTAAAAATAATGTCTTTTAGGTGAGGTATACAAGTAATATCTCAGCCTCAGGACCTTTTAATTGTTCCTTTTTCTTAAATGCTAAAACAGTTGGATATAGAATTCCAACTAGTAGTAACCTCTCCTCCATCCAAGGCAAAGATCATTCTGAAGCTTTCTTGAGCTGGATTTCCAATATCTGCTGTCAATGTAATTGTTCCCTTCCTCTGCAAATTTTTTCTATCCAGTGGCTCTAAGTTCTGTTGTCGGTTGACTGCAGCTTACCCACTAGATGCCTAAGAGACTCTTATACATCTTTGGGACTTATGTCCTTGTGCATGTGAAAGCTTTGTATTTTTGAATATGTATTTTTAAAATTAGCAGTCATTGTATTTTTTTAATATTTCTGTTTTTCTATTCTCTATTCTTTCCTTTTGAATCCCTTTTCCTATACACATATGTACGATCTTTTCAGTTCTCATGTATCTTAACCTCCTTGTAAGACTTTCTAACTTTGTGTATATACTTCTTTCTGGATAATTTATTCATATCTGACTTCTAGTGTTTGACTTCCTCAGCTGTATTTAATTACCATTCATTTTATTTATTGTGTTTCAATTTCTATGATTTTCCATTGTAAAAATTCTATCTGATGATTTTCTTTCTATTTGTTTGGTTTCTTAATGACTTGTTCTTGGATCATACTTCTAGTACTTATGTGTGATGTGTGTGTGTGTGTGTGTGTGTGTGTGTGTGTGTCTGTGCATATTGGATTCTTATGTGCAGAAAACTGAACTAAATTGTGTTTTAAATAATAATAGCAACTGTCACGTGTTAGAAAATGGAATCTGATAGAAATGGGCATGTGTTAGGAATTGTCCTGAAGTTCAGCATCAGCAGAAGTGGAAAGAAAGGGGAGCAATCCTGTGCAGAGAAAGCAACAGAGCTATGAAGCCTTCCAATAAAAAGTGGGGCTAAGATGCATTTTAAAAGTTTGTAGCACGATTAATAAAATCCCAGAGACAGAAATTGGGGTTCAACCTGAAGACCAGAACAGCAAAGCAGCCAGCCACTGACTCTCACCTCTAACTCAGTCCAAAATGGCAATCCTGCCTCCAGGAGTCCTCAGAATGAGACTTCCTGAGAGTTTTCTCCTCCCATCTTATATTCCTCTCTTGAGCTGGCATTAAATTCATGCACTACTACCACCCAGTTTCTAGTGTGGCTATTGGGTTTAAAGGTATGTGTCACCACTGCCAGGTCTGTAAGGCTGATCAGTGCCGTTGTTTTACTCTCTAATCTTCAGGCAAACTTTTTTTCTTAAAATACAAATGAAACATCACTGCAAAAGTTGTCTTCAACAAAGCAAGAGGTCAGGCCTGTGTCACCTCATCTGCTGGGACAGCATCAGAAGATATAACACATCTATCTTCAAATAAACAATCTCTGCAAAAGGATAGCAACACTTCATATTTTAAAAAAAAAAGCTTAGTTAGAGCTGACCTACACAGGCTATAATGTACATTCCAGAAGCCATCGGTTGTCAAATATTTAGTTCAGTGCCAGGTTTTGTCAGTCAGGGATGACCAAAAGACTCACAGAACAATACAGAAAACTGCTATGGCTTTTAGTTGGCACCTATAACTTGGTGGTAAGACTCTGTTGCTGAAGACACCACACACTTCTGTTACAAGCCATATAGACATCGAGTTGGTACCAACCATGATGCTTCCTCTCTGTTGGCTTCCATATGCCCTGAAAGTTTATGTTCTGTGTGCTACAGAGGGGACAGCATCAATGCTCTTGCCCAGCTATGAGCCTCATGAGGCTTGACAACTAGCATGGCAAAGATATGCCCATAGGTACAATACTGGCAAAATATTATGGAGGCAACCAATTGCTCTTTTACTAAATTTAAGGCCCTCTTCATAGAGGACACATATACCTGGTACTGTACATTTGGCCAAGAACTCATGGTTGGAAAGCTCACAGGATCTAGGGTGAACCTCCCACTATTATTCTGCTAAATGTACATAGTGACAAAGTGTCCTCTAAATTTATGTACCATAAATTAAAGGACCTCTCAGACCTCATCAGAGACATTTCTTTGTGTGGTTAGCTCTGAGACTCACAACGGACTGAAGTTCAGAGAATGTCAGGGAAGTGATCAGCTACTATTTGTATTAGTGACAGCAACATCCTGTCAGCTGGGAATAAGGTTAAGAGGCAGAAGAGTGGCCAGAAATATTGTAAGGCCAGAGTATCAGAGGATCAGAGAAAAACAGTATTTTCTGGACACGGCAAGACCACTGTCTTCATGAACTCAGCAGTAGGTGTAGGTGCCTACACAAGAGTCTAGGAGGCTCATGGCTCCTACCACTCACTGAGAAGCTGTTGACAGTAGGTAGCTTCTAAGAGAGGGAGAATGAGGTTTTTGTTGCTTGTTTGTTTTATTTTTTACTAACATTTTTCCATTATTTTATATACTGACAAGAGTTCACCCTCCCTCTTCTCCTCCTCCAGACTCCTATCTACCCCCTCCCATCCACCCACTCCTCTTCTGTTTCCATTCAGAAAGGGGCAGGCCTCCCATGGGCTTGAACATAGCATGGCACATCAAGTTGAGGAAGGACCGAGCTCCTCCCCATGTATAAAGTCTGGGCAAGGTAAACCAGTATGGGGAACAGGTTCCCAAAAGCCAGCTAAGTATCAGGAAATCACTTTTAAGAGTATGGTCCCAAGTAGGTTGGCCACATTTCAGTGGATGGCTTCAGAGCCATCAGTATAACAGGATCATAAATTAAAAAATCAAAAAGGTGACAAATTAGAGAAGGGTGAAGTTAGGTAAGAAGTAAGGGGTGAATAGCAACAAAATACACTGTATGACAGTCTCAAAGAATTAATGAAAAAATTAAAATAAATCTTCATTCTGCATAGAAGTGAGCTGGGAATAAAGTTTTTGAGGTGGATGGAGCAGTTTTCTGTTGCTGAGCAAATTGTTTAGTTTCCTTTTGTCATCCCTTTTAGCTGAGCATGGATCTCATCAGCAATGTAGCGTTAGGGTTGAGTTACTTCCCTCCTCACAAGGCCATCATCCCTGCTATTTGCTTTCCCCAAGGATCTCAGCCAGAGGCTGATGTTGAAACAAAGCCCACTGCTCCAGACACGCTCTGCCCTCTCCACAGCACTGAGGCACCTCTGAGCTTTCTGGATCCCTGAGACCCACATCATTTCTAGATTATTTTTAGAATATTTGTCTATTTTAAGATCTCATGTCTCCAAAAGCAATGTCCCCTTACTTGAATCGCATAATCACAGGGCACCACGTCAATAAAGTGGAAATGATGTACACTTCTGATTTTAACAGCTTCACTGGAGAGCATACCATAAAATTCGCCTTTTAAACCATACAATTTAATAGGCTTAGCACTTTCACATCATTGTGCAATGAGCTTCCAGTCAATTGCAAAGTAGTTTTTAACAGCAAGCACGCTACACGGTGATTTGAAGATGGATGTTAAAAAGAAATATGTTAAAAAGAAATCCCACACTAGCACAGAACTGAGTATAGTAAAGGGTTATTTGTTTAGGGGTAGACTCACAGATCACAGTCCTCTACACGAACAGGAAAACAGAAATCAAATCCAGCAGCGGGAAGAGAGAGAGAGAGACAGAGACAGAGAGAGAGAGAGAGAGAGAGAGCTCATGCTTTACATGGGCATTTATAGTACATGAGGCCACGCCCAAGTGGGCTGGTATCTTAAAGGCTACTACTGGCTGAAGGAGTTCCTACGGGAGAGATATATCTTTTCTTTACCATTTACTTTTAATTTCTCACCTTCACCCTGAAGTAACCACTCACCACTATCTATAATTCTGCCCATTTTGGGCATTTCATGTAAATAAAACCATACAGGGCTGGGGGGATAGATTAGAGGGTGGAATGATCACTATGCGAGCACCAGGATCTCAGTTTGATCCCTAGAAGTCACAGTTTTTAAACAGTCCAATGGGATGGTATCTATCAGACCTGCAGTCATGGCACCAGGGAGGCAGAGACACGCAAATCCCCGAGGCTAGCTGGACAGCCAAGCCAGCTAAACTGGAGATTTCAGGTGAAACAGAGAAATCCTGCATCAAAAAAACAAAACAAACACACACACAGAACCAGTTTACAGCATCCTGAAGAAAATACCAGCACTTTCTCTCTGGCCTTCACATGCACGCGCGCGCGCACACACACACACACTCACATAAACACACATAAACAGAGAGGGGGTGAGGGAGAGATGGAGAAAGAGAGAGAAAGAGAGAAGAAATGAAGAAGTGAAACCACAATACCTGGCTTTGGCGCTCTCTTCTCTCACTTCAATCTTCAGTGCTTCGCTTCTTCCTATCATCCAGCAAGCCTCCAGCAGTCGATATTACACATGTTGTTAGGCTGTGCTGTGGGCATTTTGATTCTTTCTACTTGTGAAACATTGTGAGTAAAGCTGCTGCATGTATTTGTGTGTGAGGTTTCATGCAAATGTGTATTTATTTCTCTTAGTGACACGCATAGGAAGGGAATTTGCAGACCCCATATGACTTGATGACTTGGTATTTAACTTCTTGAGGAAATGTCAGAATGTTTTAACAAAATGACACTATCATTTTCCTTCCTACTTACAAGGCATGAAGATTCCCTAGATTTTTTATGCGATGTATGATTAATTCTGCCGAGTGTCAAGTTTAGGCCATGACCTCCTGCTGGGTCCTTCTTCCTGGCTCTTCTACATGCTCATAAATATGAATCAAAACCCATCATGTCTCCATTTCTACACATGCGCTTCGCATGCACTTACACTCTTGCTCAGTGTAGAAACTGGGGATCATTCTAGATGGCCAAGGCTTTCTGATGCTCCTGCTCTAGGAACATACATAGAACCTTGGACAGCAGAATCTGTGCTCAGCGAAGATTTCAATTATATCTGATGCTGTCTTAATCACTGTATGAACCAGAAATCATTTATTTGATTGTCAAATAATTGCCAAACATAAGTGATAGCATTAATTACACCTATGTTAAAAGGGTGGTTCCAATTTACTATTCAAACTCAGTTTAATATTAACAGTGTTAATACAATTAATGCTAAATAATGCAACCTCTGTAAATGACTAGTCTATGAGCATTCTTTATGCCACTTTCAAAAGCTTTCAGCACCAAGACCTAATCAAGAAATCCTCTGATACTGTGGTCTGCAGAAGATTTTCAACTACACAGAAAAATTTGTCTCCTACACACACTACGCGCAAGTGCGCAAACACACATCTCTAATTTATCACTGTCTAATGACTGCCATCAAGGGCTGCGCTAAGCTATGAACTCATGGCATTGTGTCAGTCATAAGTCACATCTCCATAAAACAGGACTTTGTTGCCTCCAGAACTTTTCTTCTCACAAGCATCATCTTTCTGATTTTGTTCATGTTCAACCGGTGACATTTGGAATTTGACAGGCACCTTCAGCCAGAGAAAAACGTCCTGCACCGTCCATTGCTTTGTTTCTTTCTGCCTGCAAGAACCCAAATAACCTTTTGATTTGTATTCATGATGAGAACTGTTCAGGGGTCCAAGCTCCAGCCAAGATCACTGACTTGGAAACCTAAACTGCAGAGTCAGCTGATTCAATAAAAAAAAAAACCACTAGCCAGCAGAAATATAATGCACCTGATAGGTATAATGTAAATTTTCTAATAGCTATGTACAGAAGAAAAAGGAAATTAGTGGCATTGAGTTTGATAATGTGTTTTATATAGTATTTCCAAAAATATTTTCCTTTCAGCCTACAATACACAGAAGTCATTGAGCTATCTTTCATATGAGGGCTATGAGATCCTGTGTATAACATAGCTTATAATTGCAAACACATCTGGATTTGAAATACCCCATTTCAAGAGCTCGGTAGTTATGCAAAACAAGTAGCTACTGTATGGGACATTTGGACACACATCTAAGTAATAGCAACCAAAGCCACTCTCATAAGTAGGAATGATAATGTACTTAATTTTCAAGTTTCTCATTACAAAGAGTTAGCCAGGTAAATTCAGTTCTCAATTTAAACAACAATCTTAAAAGCCTAGTTTATTTTTAAGTTTGGCATTAATAATATAACTTAATTTCCACAACAGACAAAATATATGGCTAAGCAAACAATCAAATTACTGGTTTCATCGCTTTCTTGCCTCGCAAACAGCAACTGATCAGACCTCTCCCCCATTGTGTCTCCCAGATACCCAGATCTAGAGAGCCATGTCAACATCTTGAGTGATAGCCACAAAGAACAGTGGGAAAGGGTGGCATGTGATTCATCAAGCTCAGTGCCCAAGGGCAGAGATGAAGAAGCCACACTGGGACATAACACAGACATTGCCATCAGGATGATTCGATTCTATGTAGCTGGTACATTTCACTCCCCATCGTTTGCCTTTCTGGGAGGGGCATTGCTCCTGAAATACAGCTCTATGCCACACAGTATTCTAGGAGGGAAAGGTACTTGCTGACTTCATATTCCACAGCATTGAAAATGATGGGGGCTGTAATTTGACCCAAAGTGGAGTGACCACAATTGTTCTTTTTTCATACATAAATATTTAATCCCTATCAGAAACATTCTGTTCCATAAGCCAGTGGAGTGCTCCTTACCTTTCCTGGGTTCCACAGGTAGATAACCAATTGCTCAAAGCCAAGAGAAAGCCTTGCCCATTAGCCAAGACTTACGAGACATTATCAACAAAAATGTAAACGAAATAACAGGAAACTTACAAATGGATATTTTTGGACATTGGAATTAAGCATAAATTTTGGGTGTGTAAAGTGTTCATGCTAAGGAGTAATTTAAGTGATTTAGGTTGAGCAACAAATATGTCTTTACTCATCTCTCTAATTGTCCAATAAAAACAAGAGCAAAATGTAAAGGGACAAATAAGTGAACTGCAGAAGGTATGGTAAGAAGTTGGTTGCACTCAAGGTGAGTTCCAATGAAGACACGTGCGCTGTGCTGACTCTGCTTTGTATACAGCTGGCCTACTGGCCTTTGACCTCTGTCAGTCTCCTCAAGTGGCATTACACCTGTCTGTTGCCTAGCCTGTAGAAAACAGGGGTCTTTAAATATTGAAATGCAGTCATGACGTACTGGCAATTTTTGGAACGGTAAGTACAATGTGTTTCAGATTAATGAAATTTTAGGCAATTTTTGAATCTATCTGCCCTGAATCTTTTTTACCTTAACACACAAAATAAGAAAATAATCAATCATGATATAGAAAATGTCTTATGAGTCTGAGCTCAGAATCAAGACGCTTTGTCTGATAAAAGATTCAATTCCAGTTTGAAATGCAGCTTAAAGGAAACAGGTTTGAAGTTAGGATTGCTTTGGGGGAAAAAAATGGTGAACATTTATGAAGCCACACACACTTAGCTTCCATTGTGAGTCTGTCTTGCATTGCACATACTTGAAATCTCTCTGACATAAGTGCTCAGTTTTGGTCTTTTATTAACCTAAAAATGTCACCATTGTGAGGTCATCCACTTTACTTTGGAGCTAGAGTTCAAATTCTAACTCTAGAGACCAAAATCTGCCCTTCAACTACCTGTGTAATGTGTGCTCATCCAGCCCTTGGGGAAAGGAAATTGTGTTTCTGTCAAGCCTTCAGGAGGAAAAGTTATATTGTATTGTATCTAGATATTTCCTCAGGGCTGAGGAGATGGCTCAGTGGGTGAAGTGTTCACCACACAGGTCTGAGGACATAAGTTCCAACCCCACAGCTCACTTAAAAGTCAGACAGTTGCATGCACGTGGTATGCAGACATAAACACAGTCAGAACACCAACACGTGTGAAACAAAACTAAGTAAATCTTTTCTAAAAAGCTTCTTTCTCAGTGTGTTCCTAGTTTCTAATAATTGTGTCCTTCCTGCTAATATTCGGTTTCTGTGGAAAGCCTAGTTTGTACAAATAGCATCAGAAAGACAACAGCTCCCACAGTAGCTGAACGTATTTAGCATATTTGATGGTCATTTCTTATAAATCTCTTAAATCTAATGCATTGAATTTGGAGGAAATAGAGGACCGATAGGTTTCTTGGAGAAGGAGAAAGGATCCATTAAAATATGGCATCAAATGAGGATGTTAGAAAAGAAAAGGATAAATAACAAAGCAGATGAGTAGAAGGGTGAGCTGTGGGCTGGGAAGGCCGCTCTGTTAGTGAATTACTTACATTCATTGCAAGAATGAGAAATTGATTTTGGTCCCCAGAACCCACATAAAAAAGTCAGGCATAGTAGTGCATGGCTGTATTCCCACTGCTGTCCCAGTGAAGACAGGTTGATCCCCAGAACTAAATGGTCAGCCACACTAAAGCTCATTGATGAGTTCCAGATCAGTGAGGGAGCCTATAGCAGACAAAATAGATGACTCTTAAGGAAGAACACCCAAGATTGACCTATAACCTTGTTATAGGTCACACATATGTGTACCTGCACACACATACACACCTACACACAAGTGAACATATACTTACACAGGAATATTACTGTGCAGTGCTCAGGAGGGAGAAGGAGTCAGATCTTTATGAGTTTGAGGCCAGCTTGCTCCACAGAATGAGTTCCAGGACATCCAAGGCTACACAGAGAAACTCTTGTCTCAAAAAAACATAAAAGGAAGAATATGAATTTGTGATTTATATACTTAGCATAAAACTAGCTGTCAATGCCTAACAACCACAGATTTTGGCCAGCCAGATGGCTCTGTGAATAAAGGTATCTGCCACCAAGCCTGAGATCCATCCCTGGGGGCCTACATGACAGAAAGTGAGAGCCAGGTCCTGCAGTTGTCCTCTGACCTCTACATATGCATTATGGAATGCAAGTGGCCACACATATGCACACATATACACACACCAGCCATATAAATAAATAAAACACCTTAAATGCCTTTCAGCCATTTTATGGAATGCAAGTGGCCACACATATGCACACATATACACACACCAACCATATAAATAAATTAAATACCTTAAATGCCTTTCAGCCATTTGAGTTTTCCTGTTGATAATTCTCTGTTTAGACCTGTACCTTATATTTTAATTGGATTATTTGGTATTTTGATGCCTAGTTTCTTGAGCTCTTTATGTATTTTGGAGATCAGTCCTCTGTCAGATATGGGGTGTGTGAAGATCTTTTCCCATTTTGTAGGCTGCTGTTTTCTATTATTGATCATGTCCTTGGCCTTACAGAAGCTTCTCAGTTTTGGGAAGTCCCATTTATTAATTGTTGCTCTCGGTGTCGGTGCTGCTGGGGTCATATTTAGGAAGTGGTCTTCTGTGCCAATGCATTCAAGGCTACTTCCACTTTCTCTTCTATCAGGTTCAGTGAAACTGGACTTATGTTGAGGTCTTTGATCCATTTGGACTTGAGTTTTGTGCAGGGAGATAGATATGAATCTATCTGCATTCTTCTACCTGCCAACATCCAGTTTTGAAGCACCATTTGTTGAAGATGCTTTCTTTTTTCCATTGTACAATTTTGGCTTCTTTGTAAAAAATCAGGTGTTCATAGCTGTGTGGGTTAATGTCAGGATATTTTATTCAATTCCATTTATCCACATGTCATCCAATACCAAGTGGTTTTTATTACTATAGCTCTATAGTCCCTCACTCTGAAGAATGGATAAGGAAAATGTGGTACATTTACACAATGAAGTATTACTCAACAGTAAAAAACAATGACACCTTGAAATTTGCAGACGAATGGATGGAACTAGAAGAAAAAACTATCCTGAGTGAGGTAACCCAGACCCAGAAAGACAAACATGGTATGTACTCACTCATAAGTGGATATTAGATGTAAAGTAAAGGATAGCGAGGCTACAATCAACAACCATAGAGAAACTAGGGAACAAGGACACTAAGAGACATGCATGGATGACCCTAGGAAGGGGAAATAGATAAGATCTCTTGAGTAAATTGAGAAGGGTGAAAGGGTGAAGGGGGAGGAGAACATGAGGGAAAGAGATGGTTGAATTGGAGGAGGGACAGAGAGGGAGAGCAAGGAAAGACAAAGATGGGGGAGCCATTAAGGGGTTAGGGAGAAATCTGGTGCTAGGGAAATTCCCAAGAATTCACAAGGATGACCCCAGCTAAGACTCCTAGCAATAGTAGAGAGGGTGCCTGAACTGCCCTTCCCTGTAATCAGATTGACGACCACCCTAATTGTCATCACAGAACCTCCATCCATTAACTGATGGAAGCAGATGCACAGATCCACAGAAAAGCACTGGGCTGAGTCCAATCAAAGAGAGGGAGGAGGGATTATATGAGCAAAGGGGTCAAGATCATGATGGGGAACCCATAGAGACAGTTGATGCCAGCTCTTGGGAGCTCACTGACTCTGGACTGATACCTGGGGAACCTGCACAGGACCGAAATAATCCCTCTGAATGTGGGTGACAGTTCTGTGGCTTGGGTAGTCTGTGGGGCCACTGGCAGTGGGACCAGGATTTATCCCTAGTATGTTAACTGGCTTTTTGGAGCCCATTCCCTATGGAGGGATACCTTGCTCAGTTGCAATACAGCCTGGGAGGGGTCTTGGTCCTGCCTCAACTTGATATGTTGGACTTTGTAGACTCCCCATGGGAGGCTTCACCCTCTCTGAGTAGTGGATGGGGGGGCAGGGAAGGTGGGGAGGAGCAGGCAGAGGGGAGGGAGAGGGGACTGCAGTTGGTATGTAAAATGGAAAAAAAATTAAATAAAATTTGTTAAATAAACAAATAAAATAGATACATTTTTAAAACTTAGACTCAATGAAGATTGGATAAGTCAACTTAAAAATAATGGCAACCGTTCATGCAAGAGCCCTGTTTCTGTGCCTCTCAGTTTCCTGTTCAGCAGCTCTTACTATAATCGCAGCTGTAAATATAATAGCAAACATAGCTTAAATGCATACTGATCTAGTTTTGTTCTAAATAAGTGTTTTGCTTAGGCTGTTTCTGCATGCAAAAGGTAGTGCGGCTGTCCTCATTTTAAAAACAAGAAAACAGAACCATGTGGTTTTATCATTCTCTTTATTCTATAGTTCATGTTGGGTGAGTTTCTTCAAGTAAAGCTTGGTAAACTCTTGAGTAATAAATATTAATACTAAAAACACAACGGGATCTTTGAAATCTCCCATCCTGTCTGACATTCCTCTAAAAGGAGAGAAACAGAGAAATTCTCGAAAAGTTTGCATTGAAATCTACTGTCTTTTTCCTCTGTCCTCAAAATTCTATCAATAGTCAGAATCGATTTTAGAAAATGAAATGTGAAAGGGATGAAGATTGGCAGTCCTGGCAGAGTGCTTGCCTGATGCTTGCAAAGCCTTGGGGTTCAATGCCCAGCACTGCCAAAACAAACAAACGAAACAAAACAAAACAAACAAACAAAATCAAAGGCTAAGGAGTTAACCACAACTGAGCTAAATACCCTGTCACCAGTTCATGTGGATGGCCATAGAAGCTTACTCAGGGGTAGATGACCTCTTGACTGTGCGGAGTGGGGGTAACCCTGATGATCCTTCTAAAACAAGAGCAGTCCTCCTAAAGAGCAAACATCTCCCATTTTAAACCGAGTTTATGCAGGACTTACTTCTAGTTTTCTGAAAAGATGGTGCCAATTCAGCGTGGGACTACGTTTTGTGGTCCAGTGTGCTGGGTCACAACTTCGATGGCTCTTAGTCTTTTGGTGCCACGTCTCATTGAAAAACTCTTACAGTCTAAGAAAGATCTCATAAAAATGCACGTAGGCGCACACAACCATTTCATCCAACATCAGAAATGTTATAGCCCTGAGGCATACCCTACCCGTCACACTATCTGCAAAAGATTTAAACCCAGATTAAGGGCAATCGGGTTCAAGCCAAGGGAGAAGGCTGGCAGATGGGCATCCGAGGTCTAAGAGTCCCTCTTTGCTCTTCGTGGAATGTTGGGTTATACCATGCAAAGTGTTTAGTTTTACCAGCCTTCAGAACAGCCAAGAATTATCTTTCATGTCCCTTACCACTGCCTCCTTTCTGTTTTGCAATGGTGTATCTCTGGGGGACCAGTCTTTTCTTGGGAATACAGAAGAAAACTAGGCAAGCCATGCTCACCTGTAGCATAAGGGAAAGGGATATTGTAAATACAGATCAGGTCAATTGGAACTTCCAAGCCCTGGGAAGAACACCCAGGGAACAGACAGGCTGGAAAACGGAAGAGGTGGTTCCCTAGTCAGATTCTTGACCCTAGATCCTTCTTCCTGAATTAATTTTCCCACTGGGAGACATTCTGGCACTTTCTGTTCCCCAGCTATGGTCGAACTACATAGATAGAGCTGAAACGTGAAGAAAGAAGGAGAATGCAGAATGCATCACCTTAGAAAAGCAGCCTCACTCTTTGCTGTGAAGGGAGGCTGGTAGAAGAAGCAGCGGCAGATTAAATGGGGAGCCGACACAGGTAGAAAATCATATTAAGCAAGAAAGATAGAGGACTGTCACAATGCCAATTATTTGCAGAAAAAGCACAACATTTCCAGAGACCTTTCAACAATGAGATGAGCGAGATCAACTTTAGATGTACAAAAAGGAGTCTTTTGTTCTCGGCATATATTTTAAATTAAATGCTATTGTGTAATTAATAGACTTTAACTTTATGCATGAAAGAAAAGAATAAGGTCATATAACTATTTTAATCCTCAAAGCCACTTCGGAAACTCAAAAACAAGACAGAGTACATGTTCCAAAGGATGGGAAATAAGTCACCCAGGTTTGCATTCTCTTGGTTTTTAAACTGTACACTCCTGGGGGTGGGGGATGGCACTGAGATGACGGGAATGGGGGTCATTTCAGATTCATGTAGAAACCTGGGCCAAGGGAAATTCAAGGAATCTACAAGGAGGACCCCAGCTAAGACGTCTGGCAAGAGGGGATGCATAACCTGAGCTGGTCATCTCCTGTGACCAGGCAAGACTACTGCGGAGGGATTGGGGCACCAACCTAGCCACAAAACCTTCAATGTACGGTCTGCCGTGCCTAGGGGAAGTGCTGGGGTAAGGGTTGCACAGAGACCGGGGGAGTGGCCAGCCAATGACCCATGCCACTAGAATGAGCCCACTCAAAACACTGCCTGGAGTGCCGGGACCCAGAGCCTGGATGACCTAGAGACCAAGGATAGAACTAAACATGACTGGAGAAAAATAAAGTCAAAGTAACGACGCCTAACAATATTCTCCTGTACTCATAGATTGGTACCTAGTTCAATAGTCATCAGTGAGGCCTCATCCAGTAACTAATAGAAACAGATGTAGAGACCCACAGCCGAATATCAGGCCAAGCTTGGGGAATCCTGCTGAATAAAGGAAGGAAGGATTGTAGGAGCCAGAGGAGTCAAGGACACCAGAAGAAAACCCCCAGAATCAATTAATCTGGGCTCATAGGGGCCCACAGAGACTCAGTTGACAACCAAGGAGCCTACATGGGACTGACCTAGGCCCTCTACATATATCTGACAGTTATGTAGCTTGGCCTTCTTGTGGAACTCCTAACAGCGGGAGCAGGGGCTATCTCTGCTTCTTCTGCTGGCTTTTGGTACCCTACTCCTCATATAGGTAGCCTTGCCTAGGAAACTGAACTCTAGATGTAAAATAAACAAACAAATAAATAAATAAAGATAAAGATAATCAAATTTTAAAAATATATAAACGGAATAAATAATTAATTAATTAAAAAAGAACTCATGCCAGTTCGTTTAAAACTGTCCCACATTGTTTCGGTGCACCTTGGTTGGAGACTAGCAAAGCAAATAATTCATGTTCTTAGGTCATTCTGATCTTCAGAATTAAAAATCTTAAGGTTAGAGGCTAGAAAGATGGCTCAGCAATCATGAGAATTTATTGTTCTCTTCCAGAGGACCTGGCTTCAATTCTCAAATTTTATGTGGTCTGTAACTTTACTTCAAGAGAATCTGGCCTCTACAGGCTCCGTATGCATGTAATACACATAAATACTTGCAGATCAACCTTCATACACACACACATACATACATACATAAATGTAAATAAATAAAATAAAATAATTAATTTAAAATGTATGGTTAAAGCCTGAAACTTCATTTTAAGCATCCAGACAACAAAGGAGCAAAACTATGGGACTTGCTTACCCCTATCCTCCACTAAAAGACTTTAGCAAACTCTATCCTAAGAAAGTGAACTCCTGGAGACATAGCCACAGTCTCTCCTCTGCTAGTTCATCCATCAAGCTACTGACAGCCCAGAGTACTATCTTACAAGGGGAGGAAGGTTCCCAGGGAAGCCCGACTTCACTTGCTGAGATCTTGCCATTACTTCACCCAACCATTGCTCCCAAACTCACATCACAGACTTCAAGTTCATTAAAATGCTGGAACATGTGGGAGAAAAGACACCAAAATAAAAGAAACTTGAACTCCTCCACCTTTGAATTTCCAAAGGGTTATCCATGTCTCCTTCACGTGATAGCCTTGTACATAGTTTGTCTAAATAGAAAAATAAGTGATGGGGTTTGAAAAACTAATTAATTTTGCATGTATTTGTTTGTATTGTTTTTCACTGTAGCAATTCGGGATACAGTCAAATCCCAAAAAGAAAGAGACTTCAGATACAATAGGAAGCATTAAAAGAAGGAAAGCAGGAATTCTAACTATTATGCTACTCAGAATAGACATTGGCAGAGAATCTAAATTATGAATAACCATTTGTTCATTCATCCCCTATCTCCCCAAGTCTCTCACTTCACAGTCCCTGAGTTCAGATAAATCACCCCATGCCTACAGCAAACTCCAGGTTTCATCTGCAGAGTGACTTGGAAGCAACAGGAGACTGTTCAATGCATGGCTCCCTGGTAAGCGGCATGTTGGGAGAGAGCAGAAGCCTGGTGCCTAAGGAACAATGCTTTGGCTTCGCAAGAGCAGTTCTGCACCTTTCTACTGAATCTCTCTAACTTTGATAGTGGACTGTCACAGGTCAGACTGAATTTAGCCTTTAAAGTCTATGTTAACTTCACTCATTCATCCATTCCCCTTTGGATGATACTTAGGAAATTAACATCACCTTTCTGACTCATCCTCACCAACTTTTATGTGCCCACCTGTTCCTCAACTTTGAGTTCTCTATGAGCACCCCAAAACCAATGGACTTTGACTACATTCAAGGAAACCATAGCTTCCTTTCAGACTGTTCAAGCTCTTCCGCAGTCTTACTGTGTCATTGGTAATGAGTATGCTCCTACTTCCAAATCCATAAGATGAGGGTGGTTATATGTGTATTGAATGAGTTATTGGATCAAATTTACTTATGTTCATTGAGCTCTTCTGTGTATTAGCATTGGTGATATACAGGCAGCGTGAAGTCTTCAGGGAAGACCCACGACAAACACTGACTTGTATTACAGCATTCTAAGAGGGAACTGACAATGGACAAGGACTTGAAGGAGCATCTAAGGCCAGAGTCTAAACCATGATGGGGAAGAAGGAATGTTTGGGGACAGGTAAAGGAAAGTGGGTGTTGGAATGAGGAGCAGGGGTGGACAAGCTTGCCACCATCAAGGGGACATCAAGGGGAAGTTGTGCGGGCACTCCAGGACATGGCGTATAGCAGCTCTGCCAGCCACCAGCCTTTATGCAGACACAGGTGGGGTGTGAGTGGGAAGTGAAGGCGGGCGGATACGGTGAGATTCCACCCTAGATGCTGGAGTGGTGAGAAGCAGTCAGACTGGGAAGAGGGTGTCTTGTGCCAGGCTGAGCTGGTTTCGTGGCCTGAAGGCATGAAAAGTCACTCACCGGTGCCCAGCAGGGAGGTAACACCCTGAACTTTGCAGCTGGGCGAGATCACACTCACTGAACTGAAAGTCAGCTCTGATACACACCATCTGTCGTTCCGTAGGTCCCGAAAAGTGGCCCATTGGTCATTCAATCACTTACCTCCTATGGACTGAAATAACATAGTCACTCACCTTAGCGAGTGCTTTTCACTGAGTTTTTCCCGACTGGTGGTGGGCTATGGAGATTTTCTAAAGCATCATAAATTTCGTTTCTGGTGTTCTGGTCGCTAATAAGAGAAGTGGAAGAAATTGTAACTTCAACAGCGTAATGAGTGATAGCACATGACTGTTGACGGGCTCCAAACACACACGGGATACCAGGCTCCAGAGCTTCTGGTTCCTCAAGCCCATCCTTGACATACACATCAAATACCTAACTCTTCTCCGTAATGACCACCCTCTTTGCCCATTACTGGAACCTTAAACGTCTACCTTCCTTTTGCCAGTCACAGAAGGACCACAACCTGAGATACAGGCCACAAGTTGACACCCACACAGAACCAACTCCAGGTAGAAGCAATGTCCTAAACCTCAAAAGTTCTTATTATCCTCCTGTCACACTGAACAGCATGGCTTCAGTGTCAATAAAAGAGAAGCAGCTTTACCTGTGACTTCTGAAAAAATGAATCTGAAAAGTCAATGTTCTAGAGCCAGTCAGGAGGAGCCTGATGAGATCATCCATTTTATCTGATAAGGCTAAAGGACGTGGACTTGCACAACTGAGCATCTTCGTTCTTTGGAAAACATTTTGGAATCACCAATTAGCCTGGGAACATTAGTCACCATTTACTAATAATCGCGCCGAAGGGGAAAATGCTCTGACTATAGGTGAGTCACTGGCCTGGGTGACAGACAAACAAGAAAGTCAACCGGCACTCTCACAGCCTTCCCTACAGACCTCTCCAAGATGAGGAACATGCTGTTATGACAAGACCCGGATTCTCAGGATCCCACCCTTCACTCAGGGTCCTGCCCATCGCTGAGAATTCCACCTGTCATTCAGGATCCCATCCATCTCTCAGGATCCATATTCACACTGACCTTGGAAGTTTGTTTTCCCAGTATATCTAGATTTTGAAAATCACCTTGTTACAGCAGTAACTGTAATACTATTGTGAATAGTCTCATTTTCTTCTTTTCCTCTATTTTTTCCACTCTTGCTGTGGCTAGCATGGAAGACTCGAACCCTCTGCATTTTGAAAAGGTATATCAAGTAAGTCTTTAAAATACATAACAGCTATCATGAATATTCTTGCCACAATAGATGCAAGCTATCCTGTAAATATAACAATAGAATGGCTGGGGCGTTGGCTCAGTACGTAAAGTGCTTGTCACACAAACACAAGGACCTGGATATGGTCCCCAAAACTCACATAAAACACACACAGAGACACACACATACAGATAATGACAGTCAAGAATGTTCTGTGGCCTACCCACAAACACACATACATTTTACAGTAACTGATGTAGTGGAAGATGTTTGTCATCCCAGCATCCGAGATGCTGAGCCAGGAGGACTACAAATCTCATCTCTGCTTGACACAGTCTCAAAAACCAAAGCAAAATCAATCACCTGTTCTTCAGGTTTTGTTTGTTGTCTGTCTATTATTCAGTTTCCTGTGCTGTCACCAGTAATGATAGGAACATTACTCTTGCTACCAGTAGTAATATTTGTTGAATGATGTAAGTGGCCTTAAACAAGTGAAGGTGTACTGTTATGCTAGTCAGTCTTACCAGCAACTCCATGTAGCGAGTAATAATAACCACAAATTTTGAATGGAAAAAGTACAATACAATGAAATTCAATAACTTGTAAGTGGTCACAGGGTTCAAAAGTGGTAGAGACACGAACTCACTAACAACGCTCTGCTGCCTTTACTGTCGTGCTATCCACAATAAATACATAAATATATAAAACATACACACCTAACTACAAGAAAATTCTGGTTATGTTGAGGAAAACATACACACATAAAGTATGGAATAACAATATGGAAGAAATATGACTTTCCAAGGAGCAGGTAGTGAAATCAGTAAAAATTCAGCTTTGCCAACTGCAAAGGTTCCAAGCAAGTGAGAAAATATGCCTCAAAAACAAGGCAAATGTGGTACTTGTGGAATAACTGAGGTTAATCTTGGCCTTCCATGTGCACACAAATACACACCTATACAAACACAGAAATATGAAAGGAAGGAGGGAGGGAGAAGAAGAGGGAGGGAATGGATGAATGAAATGAGGGAAAAGTGAAGAGAGAAGGGGTCTGGAAGAAAGAAAGGGGCAAGAAAAAAACTAATGAGAGAGAGAGAAGAGCAATAAAGTGAAAGGAAGGATGGAAGGAGGGAGGAAGAGAAGGCGAAAGAGAAGGAGGAAGAGAAGGAGGGAGGGAGGGAAGGAGAGAGGGAGGGAGGCAGGGAGAGAGGGAAGATGAGAGTCCAACTCCATATAGCAAGTTTAACCTCCAGCAGGTAAACTACTGTCAATATCCATCAAGCTCTGTGAGTGTGATATTAAGTAATCATATTGAAAGATGCTCCATTGATTAGAGAAGATTTGCTTGAAGCATAATGACACTATGTTTAGCACAGATAGCCCATTAGTAAAATGTAGCCATTGCTGCATTTGGTACAGTGATGGTTGTACTATATAAAATAACCAATGTTCTCACTGTGTTTTCTCAGAGACTAAGTATTTTTACAAAAGAAAACTAGTTTTGCTAGTTGGTTTTTTTTTTCTTAACATGAATTAGAGAGTTGAAGAAATGGCTCCCCAGTTAAGAGCACTTTTACTGGCCCTACTGAGGACTTGCATTTGGTTCACAGACCCCACATAAGGCAGTTCGCAATCACCTGTAACTCCAGCTGCAGGGGAATGGACTCCATCTTCAGGCCTGCAAGGGGAATTACTTGCATACACACACACACACACACACACACACACACACACACACACACACACACGTCATTTTAAAATCAGTAAAGTCCTTTTAAAATGTGGATTAATATCATTTGATAGAGAGAGCTTGTCTAAGATGCACAAAACCCTAATTTTAATCCCAGAACTACATGTACTAAGTGTGGTTGTGCACACCGGTAATCCTTGCATTCAGTCAGAAGAAACTGAAGGATTAGAAGTTCAAAGTCATTTTGATATCAGTTTAGATAAATACATGGTTTGAGGCAAGTTTGGACTATGTGAGATCATATCTAATGAAACAAGGAACTGAATCTTTTCCAGTATAAATGTATGAAATAATTTATAATCTTACCACCCAGCATTGGCTTCCAATGTATTTAATTCTATTTGGTTGCAAAAGGTATGACATTATATATATGTGTGTGTGTGTGTGTGTGTGTGTGTGTGTGTGTGTGTATGTATTATGTACATCTTACCATTTGTCTTTAGTAATCTGTTGATTTTGTTGAATGCTATTGCAGAAAGTGAAAGCATACTCTGCCGGATTCATTTCAAAATAAATTTTAGCCACTCCAAATTTATTTCACATAGGAGTTAAAATTTTCACACATGTATGTAAAAATAATTACGTACACAGCAAGAGAGAAAGACAGAGACAGAGAGACAGAGACAGAGAGAGAAAGAGAATCTCACAAAGTATAAGATGCTGATCTTTTGCTCAAAAAGAGATTCTATACTCCTAAAACCCAGCCTCTGCCCTCAACCTTGCTAGAGAGGATAAAGAAGGCTGCAAACGAGCTGAAAGGCTGCATCAGCAGATCTGACTGGAACTTCGGGATTTCTTCTGAGCTATTTGTGCACCGCGGAGCACAACACTGAGTATCCTCCACAACTTTCCTCAGCTATCTTGACCGCAAAGGCTGATCCTCATAGCGGATGCACTTCTTCAAGTGCAGAAGTTGGAAATCTGTTGCCTAGTCTCCCGGTCCTCCATGAAGACCCTGTGTGCACTGTCCCACTCATCCATTCAGACTGTCATTTCTAGGCACTCACAGAACATTCTGTAACCTGTGAGACAGAAAGAAAGCTTTGTAACCAGAATCAAGTTCTTTTTCTAGGGATACACAGTGTTGACAGAAATATACTCCAGGGGAACTTAATGCAGCTTTTTTTGGGTTCCTGGCACAGTTTCTTTCGTGCATCAGTAAGTGAAAAATGAGCACGGGAAACTCCTGACAGTAGAACAGGGCTGAGGAGAGCCCTTGCCTCCAAGCCAACGATTAGATTCTACTGTACAAACAGAGAAATGTCTGTGAACTCCTCACCTCTGAAGGTAAACACTGAGAAGGAAACACACTCCACGGGCTTTGAAGCATTCACCTTGTAAAAGGAAAGAGAGTGTCTTTAAAGGGTTCTTCATGCAGAGAGAAAAGGAAGCTCTTTGAAGTCGGGCTAATTCTGGGTCACGGTGAAATCGGCCATACTTCTGTCTACAAGCACTTCTGACCCTGCTGGACCAGAAACAATAGAACCACAACCAGGTGCTTTTTCTCATCTTCTTCCTTCATCTGTATGAATAAAAACGGGAAGTAAAAGTCAGCAGAAAAGATGCAAATGCCCTAACTACAAAGATACAGCACCCTGGAAACCCCTGCTCATCTCATTCTCTTCTTTAACTGGAAGGTACTCAAGTGGAATGGATGTGTAACTCCAGGTAATGAGTTAAAAGCCACTAGCTTGGGCTGTGGATGTAGCTCAAGGCTGGAGAGCGCTTGATTAGCACACTGAAAGGCCCTGGACGTGAGGTGGAAGAGATCAGCTACACTGTAGTGTGGGTAACAAATAGAATGCATTTCCCATGAGATGTAATTGGAAGACAAGAAAGATAAAGCTTTGAGAACTGGAGATTTCCAGACAACGTAAGAGTTCTTTGCTTTTGATTAATTTACTAGTCACAGACCAGCTCCTCCCTCTAATTTAAATTTCTGCAGCAAATATTCCAGACACTCTAGAAAGGGCTTCTCCAAGACAGTTGTAAAATTCCCAGCTGGAATATGCTGCTGATCCCTCTGTCCGTCCAAATAGTTCAGCAACCCAGACCAAAGCGCAGCAGACTGCACACCCAGTTGGGCTTCTGACGGTATCTCTCCTACCATGATGCAGACACCATTTGCCATCCCCATAATTCTGCCATGCAGCCGAGAGGAGAATGACTTAAGCCATCTCAATGACAGATGTGGGTTTAGGTGATTTGCACCAAATCTTTCAAGTTTTACAGTAACTGAAATGTTAAGTATTTTGTTGTTGTTGTTGTATTATTCTTGCTTTCTGGAGGATACATTGTTCAGAAGAATTGTTGTGTGTACCTTCCATTCTTGTTGATAAATGTCTTGGGGATGGCAATGTGTTTGACTGGCAAGGAACTAACAGGAACAAGTTGTAGAATTGCTTGTCATATGTGCCACATAGCTTTGACTCGTGGGAAAAAATATTCTCATCACAGTGAGTTCCCTAAACCATGGTTTGGAGTTGTTCAGTTGGTGTAACACAGAGATGGGTGTAAACATGCACAAACTGAATTCATAAGTGGCATAGTTTTATAACATAATTTATAGAGGCTTAGGTTATGAGGTCCTTAGAGAGTCAATAGCACCCCTTTAAAGTACTAACAGTATATAGAAGCAATTGAATAAATGTATTGTGTCTTGCCTCATGCCTGAAAAACTCTAAAGATCCAATACAATTTCAAATTATATGAACCATCTTCCTTATGACCAAAGTGTATGGAAAATATTGTATAGATCTATAATACAGTGTTTTTATAAGACAGAGATACATACATTCCATAGTAGATCGGGCTCATACTGAGCATCCTAGCTCAAGATCTGAATTAGATCACAAAGATTCAGTGAGAGTTGGGAAAATGTGGTTGAATGATTGGTTTCTAGCCCCCATGGATCAACTCTATCTCTATATCCTCCTTGCTTCTTACTATAAGCCTCCACTTCTAGTCCTCAAAAAATATTTTGTCTCATATGAACAGGTAACAACTTCTTTTCGTATTTCTTTCCAAACATATAAGTGAAGTCATTGAGTTCATTTCAAATCAAGCAAGTGAAGAGTGAAGGTAGCGCCTTTCTACCATTAAGTAACATGCAGCTTGGGGAACAAAAGCTGGGGCCTCCTGAGTCAGGCTCTAACTCCGTTCATTCTCCCTTACACCATGCAAGTGCCTGCACAGGCATTCCCCCCAAAGACAGATAGATCGTATTCCCTTACTTTGTTTTGAAATCTGAATTTAATCCCTACAGAAACAATGTTATAAATGGCAGTTAAATTCCTGCCCGGCTCAGGAAAGACAGTTTAACCCATAATGTAAATGAATCACTGTAGACTTGCTGGACAGACTTCTGGGCTCTAGAAACAGGAGACTGGTGGTGACAGCCCTTCAAACTACCAGGCGTGTTTGCATTTTTATAAAAGGTGCTTAGTGTGCCAGAATGGAGGGATAAGTAGTGAAATGATGTGGAATGTTTCAGAAAGCACTGGATGATAGCCAGTGTGCAGACAAGAGTTTGGACAACAAGCAAGGATTCCTAGAAACCTACAATCAAGATCATTTCCTTCGAAAGTCCTCTTTTTCGTTTCTTTTCATCTACAAAATAAAAATATTAAAACCTAGCATACAAATAGCAAAGTCTGAAAATAAAGGCATGCAACTCAAAGAATTATTATAAACTGAATCAGAGTGTAAATCCTCAATGTTGAGGAAAATAAACATTCTCATCCTTGTAAGATACAATTGTGCTGGCCCCTCCTCCTACCATCACCCCAAAGTCCTGCTGGACCGAAGGAGAAAGCAATTTTCAGTCTCTCTCTATAGCAACCACTTTTTTGTTTTTATACTTCTATGATCTATGCACACTTCTCTCAATTATTTTATAAGGTCTTGCCCATGAGATGTTTATTAAGATGGTTTATTAAACCTGTTTTGAGTCCATCTCCTTTTGCTCAACATTATGTTTGTGAACCTGAGCAACTTGCAAGTTCACTTATTTTGATTACAGTGTATATTCAGTTGGTTTTATTTATTATAATCTCACTTGTAGAGGGTTATGTTCAGTTTTTAACATGGAGAAATCGCCTTGCCCTAATGAGCATCCTTACTTATGATAGTCAAGAATTTTCACTGTCTCTACACAAAGAACAAAACTGCACATAATAGTAACTGCAAAGGCTTAACTTTAATGCATGATACCAAAATACTACCTGAAGAATATGCATCGATTTGATTCCTACACACAATGTACTATACTAATGTCTGATGACTGACCAGTGTCTGTTGACTGTCCTTGGAAGTTGTATTTCATTTGGGCCATTCTGATGAATAGTGACATTTTTGTGATTTTAAGCAGCATTTCCTTGACTACTAACGGTGTTTAACACATCTTCCAACTTCACCGCCCAGTTAAATACTTTCATTTCTCAAAGTGCCAGTTTAAGGTCTTTTGACACTTAGCTGTTCCGGTTACATGTCTTTTGTGCATTTGGTTTGTTGTCGTTGATTTGGTTTTTATATATTATCTTGCTCTAATTTTTTTTGTTCTGTTCTATGGTGTAAATTCTTAGTTTCTAGTGGAGATGAACAGAAATTCTTGCTGGGCAGCGGTGGCGCATGCCTTTAATCTTGACACTCGGGAGGCAGAGGCAGGCAGATCTCTGTGAGTTCAAGGACAGCCTGGTCTACAAGAGCTAGTTTCAGGACAGCCAGAACTGTTACACAGAGAAATCCTGTCTTAAGAAATAAATAAGTAAATAAATACAAACAAATTCTTGGACCCCCAAGCTGGCTCAGCAGGTACAGTCGCCTCAGAGCCTGATGAATGAGCTCGGTCACTGGAGCCTGCATGGTAGAAAGAGAGAAATGGCTCCCTCAGATTGTCCTCTGACCTACACACACTTGCAAACACACAAAAAATAAATGTATTTTTAATTAAAGAATTTATTAAATTATTTTTAGAGTTCATTATTGCCAGAAATAAATGGCCAAGTATTCACATAGCTCTATGTGAACCCTATTCTATTTACCTGCATTTCCTTGTGACAATCATGGTCCATATAACCACTTTTATAAGCAGGCGGGGACTAGAGCAAGTGCTCCCATCTATTTCTTATTCAAATATTTCTTCTATTCTGATCTTTCTTTTACTTTTATAATTCAGTTAAAAACCCCTATTTCTCTCTCCCTGCTATTATCTCTCTGTGTTCTCTCTCTCTCTCTCTCTCTCTCTCTCTCTCTCTCTCTCTCTCTCTCTCTCTCTCTCTGTATCTCTCACACATACACATGCACATAATATGTGGTTTTATTATTATGTCAGAACTGGAAAGTACTGACATTTTTTAATAATATTTGAGTCTTTTGATGAAATGCCCTGTATGTAACTAGGTCTTCAAATTTTCTCAACAATCTTTTTAAATTTCTAGTGAAAAAAAACTTTAACATATTTTTTCAATTTTATTTTTCTGTATCTCATGTTACTAAGGCTCAAACACATAAATGCTAAATTTACATTTCATATATTTAGAAATTTAAATGTAATGACTTTAATAAGGCATGATTCACATACAATAATGTATGCACACTTAAAATGTAAAATTTGATTAGTATTGACACATGCAGACACCCAAGAGACTGTCACAAAGTCAAGATAATGACCATATCCATCACACCCAAAAGTTTCCTTGTGCCCTCCGGTAACCCTACTAACCCTTCGCCCTGACCTTCTGCCCCTTGTCAAGAGCTAACTTCTTTTTAACTATATATGAGTTTGCTTTTTCTCGAATTCTACTATTTATGGAGGCATACAAAGCGTACCTTTTTGGTCTGGCTTCTTTCACTCACTTGAATTATTTTGAGACCCATCCACGTTGTTGCCTGGGCTAAAGATCACTCCCTCTGTTTGTGAGAAGTATCCCATTGTGTGGACAGGTCACAATGGGTCTCAGTCTTTATCCATTTATCCGTTGTTCAGCAGTTGATTTGTTTCCAGGTTGGGGCCTTGTGAATAGAGCTACATCTGTGTACACATCTGTACGTGGTACATGCTAGTGGTTTTCATACAGAAATACCCACCCGTGGGATGAATAAAGCCCATGGTATATCCTGACCTTGGTGGGGGAGGGGGCTGTCAGATGTGTGTTGGCATCATTTCATATTCTGACAAGCCATTTACGAGAGCTCCTTCTGTTTCACGTGAGTGCCAGTCTTTTAAATTTTATCTGCTCTACTAGATCTGGTAGACACATCTTAGCTAATTATTAATCTTTTCAAATACTTAATAACAATGATATGAATCCTCATATCACATGTCTATTTCCATTCATGGAACTTCTTTGGGGGAATATAGTTCAAGTTGTTTGCCCAGTGTGTTCCTGATAGTTTGCTTTCTTATTTTTTAAGTTTTCAAGTCCTTCTATATTATAGACACAAATACTTTGATGAGTATTGGTTTAAAATTTCTATTGTCTTATAAAAACTCCCTTTATAGGCCCCCACACAATGTACATAAAATTTTAATTTATATGAATTACAATCTCATTTTTTTATGAGTCATGCTTCTGTTGCAGTATCTGAGAAAGTTTTGACTCATTCTGGGTGCCAGGGACTTACCTACACCTGCTAAAACTGCATATGTTTGGCACTTAACCCCAAACAGGAATGCATTTCAGATGATTAAGGAAGGTTAATAAGGACATAAGGGCAGAGGCTGAGCCAACAGTAGTGTTCTTATAAGGAGAGATGACAATGTCCTCTCCCTTTGTCTGTCTTCAACACTGAAGACACAATAACGTGGGTGCCACAAGCCAGAAAGACAGTCACCACCAACAGCAAATTTGTTAGTGCTTTGGTCTTGAGCTTGGCCACCTTTAAAACTGTGAGGAATAACTTTGCTTAAGTCACAGGCCGTGCTTAATTTCAATTAAGCAGTTCAATTAGTAATTCACTGCCCGATTAAAATAAAAAGTTTATCCTATATTTTCTTCTAGAATGTTTGTATGTTCAATAGCTACTAAAAATCACATTCAGGGTCTGGGGAAACAGTATAGCTCAGTGATAAAATATTTGACTTGACTACCCAAGGATCCCAGATTAAATTCCATATTGTGAAAAATATACACAAGACATTTTAAAAATAGAATTCAGATATACAATCTACTTTGAGATAACAGTTGTATAATGTGTGATCTATAAATCACAATGAGAACCCCATAAAAGATTGAAAGTGGGCTGAAAACTCCCTTTTCATTCAAATAGAACAAGTCTGTTTTGCTGTTGATCAAGCCCCTCCTGGCCAGCCAATGACGTCTGTCCAGTTCTCCACTACAATCCAGTTTGTCCAGTGTCTAACAAAGACAATCACTGCTTAAATCTTATTGAAATGTCCCACAATCCCCAAGCAACCTCACTTTCAGAGCTGTACTTCTGTGCAGCCCATTCACTATTTGAAGAACTCTGTTCTTTCCTGGTCCTTCTCCCCATCATGGTCCCTGACAACTACTAACTTGTATTTAGCCAGGAGAATTCATTTTCAACATCCCCTTCTCTGGGAAACCTTTTATCAGCACAAAAGAATACCTCTTCCAGGTATTCCATCTGAGTCACCCCAAAACAGCAATTCCAGTAAAATGCTATGCTCCTCTCTTTGTTAGTAGGTCTCTTACGTATAAGACTTAGTTTCTTAAGAAGACAATTACTATGTCTGGGAAGGTGGCTCAGTGCATAAATGAACTTGCTACCAAACCTGATGACCTGAGTTTGATCCCTGATACCAACACAATGGAAGGAGAGAACTAACTTCCGCAAGTTGTCCTCTGATCACTACAGACATAAAATAACAAAATAAATTTAGTAAAAAGTTTTAAAGAGACTTATTAACTTATTGCTTCCCTACTTAATTATTTTCGAAGCTCCCAGGCCCTCAATAAATGTTGAATAAATTATAAAATCAGACATTAGAGCATAAGAGTTAATACAGGTGAAAATAATAGTCAATTACTCAAAATTGTCCAAATAACAAGCTATAACAATACGCAAGAGAATATTGTAGAATATTTTGTCAAACATTGAGAAGTAAAAGTTTTACACACTAGGGAAATTCCTTAGAGAATCAAAAAAAGTAAACACAATGTCCATCTTCAAGAAGAAGGAAAGAGAAATATTGGCCAGCCTAAGATACAATGCCAAGGGAGTTTCTGAGATAAATCATCAGAATGATCAATTTGCAATCACCCAGGAGCATAACAGACAGGGTAGCAACCAACAGGGCTTTTAAAGGAACAAATCATGCCAGACCAATTTAATTTCCCTCTATGATGGAGTGGCAGACCTTGTAGATAAAAAGGATGCAGAAGATGTAATCTCTCTAGACTTCTGTAAGCCTTTGATTCTGTCCGACCTGACATTCTCATCAACAAACTGGGGAGATCTAATCTAAACCACACAACTATTTAAAGGATACACAGCCCGCTGGACAGAGGCATCCAGAAAGCGGTTGGCAATGGCTTTGCATTAACCCAGGACAACATTACTGGCAACAGTTTTGCAGAGGGGCCTGGAATCATTCAGCTGTTTCACAGTCAAACAGAAGGTGAGCACGCAAGCAGAGACATGTGTGTAATAAAGGACACGTTCACATGGGGATAGCGGTAAGTATATTTGGAATGGAAGTACTGCTTCTGCCTAGAAGTATTTGCCATAAAACAAATGGATAAGTAAGCAAATAACTACATCAAGAGTGGTCTATTTCTAAATATTTCAGCCTTGGCCTAGGATTGCATCTTTAGAAGCATGCCACACTGCCAGGTCCACCATCATCACCTGTGTCGCTTTCCTGTATGAACCCTCCACTAATAAGTACCCTGGCATCTGCCTCTGCCATCTGCCTAGTCCATGTTACACAGACTGTCCCTTCTATGTCCTTTCCCAGTTTCCTTGGCTGACCACATAACCATTCCTTAACAGCCTCCTTCCCTCCCTCTTCCTGTTCAATCTCTATGCGTTGACCTTCATTTGCGGCCTCTGCCCACCTCCTTTTATTCATGACTTCTTCCCTTGTTCAGTCCCCTGAAGGCAGGATGAGACAGGGCTAATGGAAACTCAAAATAATGAGGAAGCTTAGAAAGTAAAACGGAGAAATGATAGAGACCAGAATCATCGGGCACTAGAACTTCTGAAAAATCCTTTGACAATTCCATGCGGTTCAAGAAGATATTTTGTACATATGCACCTCTCATTACCCTCTCTCATCCAAGTCCCACTCCCTTCTTCCTAAAAAGTTCCCAACCTACTTTCATGTCCTTTCTTTTTCTGTGACCCATGGAGTTTAATTAGTATTGTTTGCATAAGGGTTGGGGGTGAGGGATGAGGACAGCAATTAGACCATGGACAGCTAACCAGTGGTTACACCACAAAAAAAAAAAAAAAAACCGACAACAACAACAAAAAAATCACTTTCCCTTTTTCTCTGTAACCTTAACCATCAATGGCTCCCCCAGGAAGAGTGTAGCCACCATAGTTTTTCCCTCATCCATAATGAAATGAAGAAGAGCACTATTTTGTATCAGGTCCAGAAGACAGCATTTTACAGAACTCCTCCCACCCTTTGGTCCTTCCATGACGTTTCCTGAGCCTTGGAAGAAGTGATATAATGTCCCACAGAGGACAAGGTACTCAACAGTCACTTAATCCCAACACTTCTACGGTTATAGGACTTTGTTTTCTAAAGGACAATTCACTATATTTGGAGATAGGACCTCAAAAGTGATAGAGGGCTTTCTATCCCGTGGACTTCCTGGAGTGGAGGCAGCTCACAAATGAGTGAGCAGGAAATAAGATGGTGCAGAAAGTCAGGTTTAGAATCTGGGGGCACAGATTGAGGCACCAAGACAATGGCTCAAGCGGGAGGCATCAGATAAACTGGGTGGTAGAAGAAACTTAATTTGAAACCAGAGGAGCTGCTATGTATTAGCTCTCTGACTCTAGGAAAATCATTTTAACATGCTAGATCTGATTTTTCAACTGTAAAATGGATTTTTACGTAAGTAAGCCATACATGAAAGCAAATGAAAGAATGTATGTTAAAACACAGAATAGAGAAAGCAGGATCCACCCATTAAGTATCATTGTTGTGTTCATTAGTGTTGCTATTACTGTTTGTGCTGTTATTGTTGTTGTTGTTGTTAGGGACCTTTAGGGGCCCTGGAAAAGGGCCCTCGGCAGATGTACTCCTACAGTTATTATGCACACTTGTGGCCTAAAGATAAGGAACACTCTACTCTGCTCTCTGAGAAAAAAAATCTTAATTATCAATTTGCCAATTCGATTAAAGGTCCATTTTGAAATGAACTAACAACTAAATGTAATTTGCATTTTGTAAAAAACAAACGCAGGTCAGATTTTGTCAAAGATAACTTCAGAATTCATTGTTAGTTCTTCACTGAAATAATCAAACAATTGAGCCAGGCCTTTACAACGAATACTACAGATAGTGGGAGACCACCGCACATAAAACAGAGAATTGGAGTTTG
This sequence comes from Ondatra zibethicus, assembly GCA_004026605.1. Lineage (NCBI taxonomy): Eukaryota > Metazoa > Chordata > Mammalia > Rodentia > Cricetidae > Ondatra > Ondatra zibethicus. The sequence goes on from PVIU01003601.1 coordinate 85,235, forward strand.
GTCAAGAAAGTACAAGCCAAAATGTTTTCCAAAGTATTTTACTCTAGATACCTAATACTTCTTATATTTCAATATTTCCAGTGGGAGAATGGTAGAAAATTGGGGCTTTTCATGTCTCCAATTTGCTTTGTATATGTAGGTTATAGCTAATTATCATAAGAATATAATCATAAGCTTCCTGATTGATAGACTGGAAGTTTTCCCTGCATAGTTACGCTACTGATTCATGCCATGCCTGAAAAATAAAAAGAGGTCAAATTATTCCTTCCATTTTCCATGAAGAAAACTCAGATCACCAGCCCGGTCACTTTATGTATGACATGTGGGCTGAGCTTTGGGTGCCCAGGAGAGAATTCTAATGCCCTGTAGTTATTTTTACATATATCAGTATATTTTCTCTCTCTTTTTTCTGTGTGTGTGTGAGAAAGAGAGATGTGGACATGTTAGTATGAAGTGGGCATGTGGTGGGGGGGACATGGACATGCATGGATGTGCACATGGAAACCTGGTTTGGCTTACAGAGTATTCCTTATAGCTCAGTTCTGATTATTTGAGACAAGGTGCCTCACTGAACCTGAAGCCACCAATTCAGCGTAACTAAATAACAAATGGGCTACAGGGATTCATTGCTTTTTACCTCCACTTCTTAGTACTGAGGGGACAGATGGCACTAGTATCCCCAGCTTGTTATGGGTGTTCTGGGATCCGAACTCAGGGCCTCCTGCTTGTACAGCACACATATTACTAAGCCATCTCTCCCGCCTCTGTTGACACATCATAGTGAAGATTGTAAGTTTCACTTCATGAGGCTCCTTATAAAGCCTTCAGTTCATTTGTAACGAATTGGATATTTATATGCTGGGAATGATAGAAAGGGGAGGGTGTGGAAAAAGTGATTATCCATCATCCAATTAGATGACTCAATGAACCATTGCTGGGGACATCTGAGCACAGGAGGCCCTGCAGTGGCAAGAGATAAGGGAAAGGCCAAGAATGAGGAGGTGGATGAGCACAGCCTATAACTGAACTTATTACCTCAGAATTAACCTGCTGTGGAGCACGAGCTACATTTTAAAGTTGTGAAATATGACAATAGTTTTATCATCTCTTTGGGCTCAATTCACTTTTTATACATTAATTTATTCAAGTTATGTCCAATTATAAAATATTATTGTGCCATTTAATTCCATGGAAAGCTGGGTTTAAAATGGAAAACTGCCTAGAGAAGAATGCAAAAGATCACATTTTTGTATTTGATCATTGTAGGTTATTGGTTAAGGGCTGTAATTCAAGTGACAGAAATAACCTGCTTACTACCCAAAGTAAGTAACGTCACGGACACGATCTACTAAGGTGCCTTTAGTTCACAAGAGAGAAGAAATAAACCGATTCGATGGAAGAAGGAAGCAGACATCAGTGTTAGCTATTCCCGTTGTACGGCGCTGTTGCAGAAGTGATCAGGCAGTTTGTGGAAGGCAGGAAGCGAGAAACAGCCGTGAACAACTGCGCTTACATTCATCCAGTGTCGCACTGCGCATGTCTTCACCTTGCCTTGCGTTCCTCGGAGTGGAAGCCACATTGTCAGAGCTCAGGGGATCTCCTGATTGCAAAATTAGAAAGACAGTTGAGCCCAAATAGCAACTTTGGTACAGACTGTGGAAGTCATTGGAAATGGGGTGTGTGTGTGTGTGTGTGTGTGTGAAGCCAGAGGCCGGAAGATCATGAACTGAAGAACAGTCTGGCTACCTAGTGAGTTCCAGAACTGCCTCGGCTGTTACATAGAGAAAACATGCCTCAATAATAGTAATGATAATGATAACAACAACAATATGAAATTCATAAAGATGAGAGGAACAACAGATCAAGGAAAGGTCAAGTTCTAGTCAGAAAGAAAAAAAAAATACTGAGCTCGGGACTATATATAACACAGTAGTGCCATTTTGAAGATGAAGGAAGACTGGGAAGGTACTCACCTGGTAGAGTATTTACCTAGCATGCACAAAGTCTTAGGGTATTTAATTACCCTACATTAACTTGGCATGGTTTTGTATTATCTGTAATCTTAATCAGGAGTTCAAGGGCATCCTCAGCTAAATAATGAGTTCAAGGCCAGCCTGGGCTACATTAAATTCCATCTTCAAAGTTAAACAAAGGAAAGAACACTAGCCAAAGATGCTTCATCAAGAACCAATAAAGCTGTGTGGGTGAAGCAGGAGCTCTGTAATACAGTGCTGCTAATCACTGATGAAAATGACTCTCTGATGAGATTTCAGTCTGGCCTTTCCACATAGTCCCCAACTCAGTCTCTGCTAAGTTCCCAGATTAGCAGAGGTTTGGTGATGAAAAAAAAAAAAAGCCCTAAGATGATACAAAGCCTTTGCTAAAGAGACAAATACTGAAAAGGAAGTCCTTCCTGAAAGAAGATTAGTTAGAAATAATAATGATAAGGATAACAATAATGGCAAATAACAACAATTTGCTAACATGTATTGAAAGATACTATGTGACTAGCATTGCTCTAAGCACTCTGCATGTCTCACGCCTTTCAGTACTTGTTCAGCATTAAAAGAAGACACTATTTTAGCAATCATGAAACAGAAGAGAATAAGTATTCTACAAATTCCCAGCTAGTGATTAGCTGAATCAGGACTCAGACTCTTACTGAAGAACTCAGGCCATTAAGAGTATACTTTTAACAATGACACCAAGTTCATAGGGTTATTGTGAGTATCAAAATGAGTTGATATGTTCAAAAATGTTTAAAATCATGTTTGGTACAAAATAAGCACTTAACTAATATTAACATGTATCTGTCTCATTATTGATATTATCATTGTGTGATGTATTTCCAAACACAACCTACAAAACTGGTGAAGAAAAAACCCAAAAGATGGGTGTTTTAAATAGACTATGCATTAGGACAAAATATGGGGGTTTACAAGGATAACTTAACTTACATTTGAACACTTAAGAGTTTTATTGCAAAAACAAAGGAGTTTTATTGCTGCAGAAAAAATATACACAGGATATTGGGATGTGAAACTAAAAGAAAATGTTAGCCAGAAGAAACTCAAACCAACACTTGCTAGGACAAACCATGAGTTGAAATCTAACCCAGGAGGAAAACCAATTTATCAGTTTGTGGGTGCATGTGCGTGTGTGCATGTGTGTATGTTCAAAACTAAAGTAACATATTTGTGAAGCTTTTCTGAATCCCCAGCAAAGACCAACATAAACTTTCATGCAGCCGTTGTCCTATCAGTACAAAGAGGAAAAGTCAAGTCACCCAGTGCAGAAAGTCTAAAGGGAATGTATTCCTAGTGTGTACGTGGCCAGTCGGGCCCCTGTTCAAGTTCATCCAAATGCACAGGGGGTAGAGATTTATCCTGCCTTTTGAATACTCACTTTGGTATTCGTGGTCTGGATTTTAGCAAGATGAAGGATGGCTGATCCCTCAGGGTCAGACAGCAGAAAACTCCTGTTTGATCTTTTGCCCTTGCTTTGCTGTCAGAGTTGACATCATGCTGACAGAGCCTAGGTTCAGGACCCTGTTCAGCCAGTTACACCCAACCTCTCGCTGAGAAGGATCCTTCCCTTGATTTAGAGCTTGACTGCTGCTGTCTTGAAATTCTTAGCAATTCCACCTTTGAAATGAAGTCATAGAAGTGACATCCAATAGGTCAGTGGTGAATATTCCAAAGCAGAGAAAATACACACAATGTTTTCTGCCTTCCTGTTGCTCAATTCCCACAGAATTCTTGTGACAACCCATGACCTGTGAGCCATGGGATTCTCCAGACTCCAGAACACAGAAAAAATAATATGGTGCTTGTGTAGTAAGTGTGTATCCAGAAATGAAATAAAAACAAATGACTCAGAACTGAAGATGTAGCTCAGTGAGAGAACACGTGCCTAATATATGCCAGGGCCTGGGTTTGATCTTCAGCACTGTCAAAAACAGAGCTAATGATCTGCATTGTTTTCACTGTTCTGGTAACATACTATATACGTATGTATGGGCTACCAGTTATGCATTATATGATGTTGATGATTTTGTATATTAGGAGTAATTTTAATATTCTAATATTTTTATTGAAAACTGCCACTGTGTGGTATAAAATGAATGATAAAATCCGTAAATCATGGATCTGCAATGTATGTAGCCACCCATGGTTGACAAGGGTTGAGAACTGCTTTGTGCCTGAAAGCCAGGGTGTTTCTAGCTAGGGTTTGTTGCCACATGTCCTGAGTCACTGCTTCACCCACCTAGGGAGCTGCCGGTGTGTCTTGGGAGGCCAGACCAGCTTTCCGCCCACAGCTTTGCCAAAACTGGGCACATCTTGCCTATTGTCTCACTTTCTACAGTTCCTTCCCCTTCCTCTGTATTTCCAGAATCCTCTGAAGTTTCACCAGAGATCCTCTGACTCTGTGCTGGCTACCTTACTACATTTTCTCTAGAATGCCAAAGACAAGAAGCCAATACTGCTCATCTCTTATGCTCAACCCTTGAAGATAGCGATTGCAATCTAAATGGCATCCTTTGTCCCCAGTACCAACCTCCTAATGTCCCACATATATCTTAGATAGATAGATAGATAGATAGATAGATAGATAGATAGATAGATAGATAGATAGATAGATAGATAGATAAAGATAGATAGATGATAGAGAAATAAAATTGTTTCCTCAAAGCTCTTACTCACAGAGGAAAGAACTGTGCTGCATTTTTATTGTCTTACTGAACTATATTCAAAACAAATCATCTAATTCAACCCAAAAACCATGCCACTGACCCAGCACCAAACTCCTTCCTTCCATGTCATCCTCTATTAGATTGACATGGAAGACATAAGTGGTTTTTAAAATATGGTTTTGATTCACAGGTTAGAAGCTAGCAAATACTTGTAGAAAAAAATCACTCAAATTATATGAACCTTCACTTCTTCACATTATTAAAGAGTCTGATTTTATATTTCCTAACAGGTTTCTAATAAAAGCTTTCAATAGCTGTCACATATTTTGTTAACACATGGCATATAACTGATGTTATGGTGTTCATTTCTGCCTTCAAGGAGTTTACATTCTATTTGAGGATGGTTATCAGTGTTATAACCTCCGGATACATAATCTAGAAGAAACACAAGACCAAAACAGCCTGCCAATCACCTGCTTCCAGTATAAGCATTGTAGCTATTAATCTGGTTCTGATGAAGAAGACTTAAAGGATCGTATATAGACTCTGAAATAAAAAGAAGACCATGAGAACTGAAAAGCAGTTTGTATTGAGTGTCAGACTAGAATATTCTTGATCAATCCTCTTAAATGTACATATGTGTCAACAATTTTGAATAAACTACACTTTGTAGCTTGACCCTAGAAGACTACAGATGGGTGGACATTCTCATTCCTCTATTACCTGATTCCCTTCACCCAACAGGCCAAGTTCCTTGAGTGGGTAGCTCAGCTCCTGCTCTCGTGGTGGTCACAGCTTCCTAAGGACTCAAGGGAAGGCGTTTTAGGATCTTGTCTTGCTCAAGGTTTGCCCAGTCCCTCTTTGAGAATAAATAAATAGGTAAGTAAACATCTTTGGTCATGAGAAAAGTCATTGATATAGTCAAGGTTTTGTATATATCTACAATATCAGCAACTGGGAGCAGAGGCAGGAGGATAACCAGTTTGAGGCTCGTGAGGATTTCTTAGAAAGTTCTAAGCCAGCAAGAGTTACATAGCAAGACTCTGTCTCAAAAGAGAACAGAAGAAAAAGTAATATCAAAAAATATAGTACTAAAAAATATATATATACTACTTGATTCACGGAGAAGAGGGTAAACTCCTTTCTAATTCCGTTTTATGCTTTCTAATTATTAACATAGTGTTTGTACAGGTTAATAGTACTCCCGTGATATTTTTGTAAATAAAAGAACATACTTTTTCATCTTAGCATTTGGATTCATATTCCCAATGGTTGTGAAATTAACATTTAAAGCCAAACTTTATGTGTGTGTTTTAGTCTGTGTATGTGTGTCTGTCTGTCTGTCTATATGTATCTTTGTGTATGTTTGTGTGTCTGTCTGTGTATGTCTGTGTGTGGGTGGGGGTGCAGGTGTGTGTGTGTCGTGTGTAAAGGACAGCCAATAAGAGGAGTGTGGAGATGAGGAGACAGTGCCAGTCAGTGAGGCAGTGTCAAAGGCTCTGGCGGTGGACACAGAAGCAGAAACCATTTTAGGTGAACCTTTTATTTGCCAGCCCTAGGCAGAAGCACAGAGATTTCGGTCACAAAGCCTGGGCCTCCTTTTCTGAGTCTACCTTATCTGTAAGTAATCTTCAGAACCACAGACTCATCTCAAAACACCTTATGGGCTGGCTGTGCCATGATCTCTCTGCTCCTTGCAGAGGCAAGGAAACTGCTTTTATTGCTAATTCCTGGTTTGTTTCTTACGCCTGTCCAGCATGACTCTAATAAGAACAGAGTATTTCTAAATGCCCTTGCTTGCCCTATGAAGACAAACTTCTCCATGAACTGGATTCTACTTACTTTTCCTGTACTGGAATTCCAGCTATGTGCCTGAAGCAACTCAACGCATGCAACAATGTGTGTATTCATTGGGACATTAAACAGTAAAACAATTCTAGACCCAGGTTTTGCGATGTTCTGATTATTAGAAATCCTTAGAATTTGTTCCACCCTCTGGAAACACCACCCTCTGCCCCCAGAAAATGCATTTTATTGCACATTTCATGGCAAGGTTTATGACAATGATCACCCCAATCCCTAATTAGCAAGTGGTAACAGATAGGCAGTTAGATCCACTCCTGGTGACATCTCTGACAGATTGACATTGCCACCCCCCACCTCCCAAAATCCCTGCAAGGCTTCTCATTTTAAATGTGACCATGCTCCAACACAGTGTTGGCAAGCCTAGTCTCGTGTTGGGGGAGGGGAGAGGACTATAAAAGCAACATGTTCGCACAAGCATGGCAGAGCCCGTGCATAAACCATTTGGTTTTGCAATTAAAAACAGGTTTGGCTTCCCTCTGCATCAGTAAGACAACGTCAAAGCAACATTCGTCCTGAAAATTTTCCCTTGTGAATTCAAATGAACTGTGAGTGTTGGGGTTCTCTTTGTTTGCATGTGCTTGCCTTGAGAATGAATTTTTAGAAGTATTCAATGTGTTTCTTGCTGGGGTAATGCCATTGATGTGGGTGTCGAATCACGACTAAGATAGGTCTCAGTTACACCTTCCAGTCCTAGTCCCCGGGACATGTAGCTAGCGTTCTGATTTGACCCATCAGGTTTATGACTGCAGGTAAACTAGTTCTCCAAATCTAACCATCAGGAAACGATCGCTCCTCCTAAAGACCTACAACCAGTTGATTCTCACTCACTGGACCCAAGTTTCAAAGATACTGAAAACCATGAATACGTTTACTGTTAGGAAAGAGTTGTACTTGTCTATAATGGTGACTAATTGTAACTTTATTGTCATTGTTCTTCAATAACGCATTAAAATATTAGATCTTATGCTATTGGGAGAGCACTCTACCTCAAAGCTAAAAATCCTTACATTTAAGTGAACAACTTAAATACTATGAAAAGCTATTTTAATTCAAGTAAATTTAACAATTTTCTACAAAATAGAATTTGCTTTCATTTCTCTTTCATTCTGCCCCCATCCAGGTAAATGGAAAGAAATGTCATCCCTTCTTTGAGTATATACTGTAAAAATATCATTTCAAAAGTTCAGTCCCATAACAAAATGCTGTGTGGCAGATCTCAGTAGGCATGAGTCAAAACCACCTTGGAAAGCCTAGACGAGTCTACATGAAGAAATCCTAGCAGTAAAGTAAGTCAGCAAGCGGTTCCTGAGACTCAGCCTTCAGCGTTAAGGAAAGATTTGTGAAAACACAGTGTCTTAGCAGTATCAATTATTCACCAATAGTAGTGAGTCATAGAAATTAAAGAAGAAATATGGGTCAAAAAAGAAAAACAAAAGACAAATTATTCTCAGAGGAACACAGTTGATCTAAAACTATCAGGGAGAGATTGCATCTGTTTCACTTACCAAAGTCACTCAGGTCACCTGGGAAAGGTGAGTTCTTTGTGCTTCTCGGGACTCGTCCTCTTTCTCGTTCTCAGTACCACATGGCCAACAGGAAAATCACTAAAATATAAGTTGATCTTTTGTTGTATCATTCCAAAATTGATTCTTTGAAATAAATATTAAGTATTTTTATAAAGCACGAAGTAAATAGAAATATATTTGGCACAAAGTAGAGAAAATGAACAAATACATATGTGAAAATTGTGGAGTCTCCTTGAGATGGTCAAAAAACTCATCTGGTTCATTTTATCACATAATTGAACTGTTATATGCAAATACTAATACAGGCATCTACATTTATATTTCTCAAAAATATATGGTTTTGCTTACTTTTGATCTATGAAACCAGTAAATAGGAGAAGACTAATTGAGTGTGCAGTGTGCATTGATAAGGATATTAACTCTCTCAAGTAACTAGTTATTAATTATAAATAAGTATTTTCTAATTTAACTAAATCCATGTGTTGGGGTTTTTAAATTGATTTTGCTCATCCAGTAGCTAGCTGTGTGCTTTCCAATCTTACATATTAAAAGATAAAATGTAAGTAACTGTCAAGGCAGAAATAAATTCTGTATTAAAGCTGCAAAATTAACATACTTTTAAAAAAAGCAAAGTAAATATATATATGGTCATGACTATATCGTTTTAAACCTCTATGTAATTTGAGTCTTTCTCTCTACTTATCAGATCATAAATCTTATTGAAATAGTTTTAGTGAGTCAGGAGCCACTGAATTACTTATATATTGGATAAAAAAAGAATATTATTTTTATAAGTATATAAATTTCACTAGAAAACTATTTCATGTAAGTAAATCCTTTATTAATTCAGTGTTAATGGCTCCTTTTCTAACAACCATCATCCAAATTGTTGTAAAAGAAAGGAAGGAATGAAGGTGGTTATTAGATCTTTCAACTCAAATTTCAAATGCTCAGTAAATGACACAATTATATGTTTAAAGAGGGTGACTGAGTTAGAGAAGGGTTAAAAAATGAAATATCCTGAACTCATTTGGAATTGTGATAATTAGTTTCCGTGAGTATTCAAATAGACCAAATGTAAAGGATTGCTCATAAGAAAGAATGGGAGAATCAGGAAGCTACTAATAAGCATTCTCAGATCTTAATCATGAGTTTATATTTCAGAAAATTAGATGCCCTTTATGTGATAAAAAGAGGTACATAAGCCATTATATCATCACACTAATTTTTCAAATGAGTAAACCAGAAAAAAAACATGGAATTTATTACCAACTAAAATTGCATAGTAGTTCATTTTTCTTTAGTTCTGTTACCTTTTTTCAGGCTATATTTAAGTGATGCATTCTCCCCTTTAAGTCAGAGGCTTTTCCAAATTTACCATAAGTTAAATTTTTGAGGAGGTTTCTGGTTTTTGAGGTGATTTTTTTTTTCAGAAGCAAAAAGAAACTTAGACCACAAGCAAATTGGAGAGAGATGGATCACTCTACTGTTTACAGCAAACATGAATAAGCAGCCAAGGCTTTTGTCTGCCTGATATAGTTTAGAGCAAGGAACGAAGCTTCACACAGAAATGTTGTCTCTCCTCTTTGCACTTTTGCTCATATACAATCCATTAAAGCAATAGCATGCCTAAAAGCACAGAACACAAAGCAACTCCACGGGTGTGTTGGAGAAGCTGCTAATAAAAATGACTTTAAAACATTCAGAAACTGCCAAGCTCTGAGAAAATGCTTATTAAAGTCTAATAAAATGGTGAAATTGGGGAGAATGCACACGATAAACCTTTTTTGCCGTGAGGAAGTCAGGTTAGTCTCCAGCCACGTGGGCTTGGCTGTGGTAAAGTCAGGGCAAGAAAAACAAGCCTCGCCATTATTTCATAATGAATTGCTGAGAGTCAGACACAAGCGCTCCACAGTCACCCAAGAAGGCAAGGCCAAAATATTCAGATGTTCACATGTAGTGAAAAATTCTAGAAGTCAGTTTTCTAGATAACATCTGGTCTTTTCAAAATAAACTAAGACGCAGTTTACAAAATGAAATACAAAATTTCAAATGGTCATTGGGTCTACTTCTGACTAGCATTTGGCTCAGGAGGCAAGTGAAAAACTAACTGACCTGGGTCATTTTAACAACCAGTGTTGGAGTGTTTCATTAATAATTATAAAGAGAAGCAACACTGTAATGTCTAGTGGTTCTGATTCTGCAGATGGTTGTCCTTATGAAAGGCTATAGCTGGTGCTAGACAGGTAACTCAACAATTAACAGCCCTGACTGCTCTTTCAAAGGACCCAGGTTCAATTTCCAGCACCCAAATGATGGCTCACAACCCTCTGTAACTCTAAGTTCCAGAGGATTCAAAACCCTTTTCTAGCCTTTAAGGGTACCAGGCACTCATGTGGTGCACATATGGAAAAAAAAGTCTATACACACAGAAAAAATAAGAATTTTTAGAAAAAAAAAAACATGATCACAAGGCCACCTTTGCAAAAATCAATTTTTGAATTTTCCCAATTTTATAATTTATATATAAGAATTTATTTTGCTAATCAAAAGAGGTGGCAGTGATGGTGGTGTCCGTGCATGCATGCATGTGTGCAGGAGTGTGTGCATGTGCGCATGCATTCATGTGTGCATGCATGCGTGCATGTGTGTTTGTGTGTGTGTGTGCACGCGTGTGCGTGCATGCACATGCATGTGAAGGATGTGTAGAGGGGGAACACTTTCCTGTGTGGGCATGTGTGGAGGCCAGAAATTAATGTCAGGTATCTTCTTCAATTTCTTTTCCAGTGAGGCAGGTTTTCTCACTCATTATTTAACTAAGCTGACTAGTTAGCGAGCACCCAGCTTACAACTGTCTCAGCTGCCCCGTGCTATGACACAAATGCTCACCACTGTACATGAATTATAGGTGGGTGGTGGAAATTTGTATGCAGGCCCCATGCTCACACAAGCAATACTTAACCAACTGAGCCATCTATTCACTCCTGTTGAAAGTATTTCGGGCCAATTCCATTAATTTTATGTGCTCAATTCGTTTGTAAGAATGCCCTGACTCTGATCTCTGCTGCCTAGCCCTGCTTTCAAATCTGATGGACCCTGAATGTCTTCTGAGTACTGCTATAGTCCCAAAGATCCAGGACCTCTAGAGAAGACCGTGACCATAGGCATGGCTTAAGCACTCTGGCTTTGAAAGCTTCATCCTCCTAAGGTGAAGCAAGGATTCCAAATACAACTAAAGTCTGAGGATCCCAGCTCAATTTGAACAGATTCAATATTGAACAAGCAGAATATTTTAGCTGGAAGTGTAGCTGAGTAGTAAAGAATGCATTTCACTAAATCAAGGTCCTGGGTTTAGTCTCCTGTGTGTATAAAGAATTACAGAAGGATAGAGGAACACTCTTCATAATGGAGCCTTAAGAACTGCTCTCCTCATTTGTCTCTGAAGACTTTCTGAAGTCTGCTGTATGCATATAGAGATGGCATATCAAGGAGCAGTTAGTGTTCACCTTGAAAACCCACAAACACACTCGTACAAACAGAGAACTATGTAGGAGCACCAAAGCAAAGCTAGCAAACCCCGCACGTGGAAAACAAAAGCACTAACTAATGTCTCATTACAGAGAAGAAGGGTTCACTCACCTAGCAGTTAGTCAATAGCCAAATGCCACTTGGCATTTCATTAGACTCCACTCCAGCCTAGAGCACGCAATGTGTCTCATAGGCATGCCCCTAAGCTAGCGCGTGTTCATGTAGAAGGGCCTTGTGAGAGTAGAGCTCAGGAAGATAAAAACTTGGAGTTTGATAAGCTTCTGTGCGTGAGATGGGGTCACAGAGGGAAACATCAGTGAAGTCTTCAGCTTCCCCGCTTCTGCACTGAAAAGAATGTTTATCATAAAGTCAGGAGATGCCAATAAATACAGCAATTAAAATAAGTTTTGTTTCACCTTTTGATTAAGAAAACTGTGCCCAACAGTACCACCCACCACAGCGATTAACAATCAAGATTTCTTATGGAGAGTATGAAGCCATACAGGCCTTCTGAGCACCTGCTTGCATAACAAGTTTTGAAAAGAATCCACTTAAGTAGGTCAGCTCACACAGTTTGTTACTACCTTCTGTGACTCAATAGCTCTAATAGTTCACAGTCCCTTCCCCCTGCCCACCTCCACCAAATGTGCGTAAAGGTGGCGATCTTTTCCCCAAAGAATTTTCCTGTGTAAACGTATGATCACTCTTAGGAATGCTACTAATGAAATGAAACTAAATATTTAATAAGCACATTGATATGTATCGCTTTATTGTAAACGAAGAAACCGAGGCCAAGGAAACTCCCATGATCACTGGAGGAGTAAGACATTTCCAAGAAGGTTACTGAGAACCCCAGGAGCTATTGTGGACAGTGCAGTAGTTTCTACCGTGTTTAGTTCTATCAGGTGACCCCATTAACTAGCTCCCTCAAACATCACCAGTCAGAATGTCCATTCTGAAAAACTGAACACAGAAGTTAAAAAAAAAAAAAAGAAACGTTCATCTTCAGAAACCTTAATGGCATGGCCTGCAATCTGCCCTACAGATCTATGCTCGCTCTGAAACGACTCAAGGAGATCCTGATAGATATGTGATATGTTTGCTTTGGAATCGAATGCCTGGACCAGTTAGTGAATGACCTGAAAACCCAGTGAGGAGTTCAGCCCTGCTTATTTGCTTGTTTGTTACCCGTGTGCCAGGACTGAAACTTCCCACTCACCACTGGCTTTCAAATTGAGAGTCTGGAAAATTGCTGGGAACATAGTGGTTGAAGTCAAGGGAAGCATGCTAGCTCCACCTCCAACTGGGAAATAAAAGGAGACATATACCTGTCACCCCATTTGTCCCCCTTCCCCTCCAGACAAGGCTTGCAGCTTCCAGAAAGCCTCCGTCATTATAAATGTTCCACCTCAAGCTACATCTGACTCTTGCTTGCTTCGCGGGATGGGAGCCCAGCCACCAGTGAATGCGGCTTATCATCCCTCCAGCCTCATCCTCCTGCCTCACCTCTCAGACCCATGTGAATGAGGCAATGCTTACTCCATTGGGAATTTACAGACAAGAATATGTATAATTCCTCCCGAACTTGGAAGCAAGCAAACTTGAAATGTGTCCATTCGTGAATACCTCTGTTCTGGCTTGTCACTTTCCTGGGACAAAGAGGAGGCTGAATTAGAACAGGTTCCGAGTCCTCTCCTTTTATTTATGGAAGCCTAGTTATAGCAAGCAGAGAGTCTCCTGCAAAAGGGACTCCCATGCTAAGGTAGCTGCCTATGGACCCGCAGGGAGCAGGGACAAAGCATGCCGACAATCAAGAGACAAATACTGATTGAGAACCTGTTATCATATGTCAGAGGCTGTCACAGGATAAGCATTCATAAAAGATGTAGTTCCTCTTCGAGCGGTTTATAGTCTCCACAAGTGAATGAGACTTAATATACAACTTAAGTAATAATACAAAAATACATGCAAGATACTGGATTTGAGAGAAGTTAAAATTTCAGGGTCCTGAAAGAAATAAATCAAATGTGAGGCAGCTCACACTCAGCTCACAGTGTGCAAATAGCACCACAACTAATTTTGATATAAGAATGGCTCAGGTATGAATTCGTGATCACTGAGAAAGGGGAGCAGAAAAGGAACATGAAAAGAGTTTTTCATTTTTCTAGATTTCTTTTTCTTTTTTTCTCTTTTTAATTTTTGTCTTGATGTATTCCTTCAGTGCCAGAGTATCAGGTGCCAAATTCCCCAACTTGTAGGGAAAGATGAGGCCCAATGTCTCCGAACCTTCTGTGTACAGGGAACAATTCCACTCTCCTTTCTTTGTCTCCCATTCTGATATTGCAGTACCAGTCAACCTGGCAAGTTGGTGCAGATTTACAAACACACAGTTAATGGAGACCACACTGGGCTCGGCTTGGCATTGCTCTGTGAGCTCTGTCATGTGCAGCCATTTCAACCCTGACCCTCTGTCGTTTTCATCTTGTTACTCACATTAACTTTATTGACTGTGCTCAGAAGATTTGTCTAACGTGTATTTTTCATAGTCAGGGCTGACAGGAAAATTTCTTTAACCTGGGGTCAGCTGGAATGTTCCACTTCTTACCAAAGTCACTGCATTGTCTGTCCCCAAAGGAAAGGCCTGACTTTCCATGAGAAAACACAAAGGTAGAGCAGAAGGAAGGCAAGCCCAGAGCGAAAGGAAAGAGGGAGAATAGGAAAGATAGGACTGGAGGGAGGAGAGGAAGAGATGAGAGAAGAGAGGAAAAGAGGGAGGAAAAAGAGCTAAAGGAAGAAGAGCGATGAGATGGGAGGGAGAGAGAACATAAAAAGAAGAAAGAGAAAGAGAAGAAAAGAGCACGCATGTATTGTTCCGGGACTCTGTCTTGTCTTGTCACGGCTATTTCACTCAACTGCAATAACAGTGCAATAAAATTCTAACATCAGCTCCCTCAACAACAGCCCTGCCACCCACACAACTCTGCCACTCAAAAGCCTCGCTCGCTTTTCTTGTTAGTTTATTATGATGGGCCTCTTAGTCAAGTCTCAGTTTGACTAACCTAGAGTGCCACAGGCAACTGGTTGGTCAACCTTCATCGAATTTAACAAAAGCAATGAAATGGCCCTGAACACTCCTGCCCAATCTCGGCTCTCACAGGTTCGGCCAGACAATCTGGTTAATCGGCTGTCGCTGGGATTGAGGGACCCACTAGGACCACAGGTCCCTTGGGGTAGTCCTTCATTATTAAATGAAGGGATAAGCCCTTGATTGCGATTCAGCATTAAATCCACTGAGATTTACAGGAAAGAACGTATCATTTATGTGCACAAATGTACATCTGTAAAAGACATGCTCCAGGAAAGTGTAAGGAAACTAGAAACCAATGTGGGAATAAAAATTAAAATAATTGTAATTAACTGATATATTGCTTACCATACACCAACTGGTTCCAAGAATGTTACCCATGTGGACTCATTTAATCCCCATTACAATTCGATGAGGTTGGTGCTATAATTACCCCCATTTTACAGAGTAGAACCATTAAGGCACAGAAAAGGTAATTGATTTGCCAAGCTCCATACGAAATAGCAAAGGAGCATTGCTTACCTGTGTTCTGCAGCACTCAGTATATTCTGGACAATCTCACCTAACAAAAACTCTAAAACCAAAAATCACAGAAGAAAATGAGGTTTCCCCCCCCAAAATCTACATTATATTCCAAGAATCTGAACCCATATATCCAGATTTCAATCTCTAAAACTTACTTTGAAAAAAATTATTCTTCATGTGATAAATTCAAGAAAACTAAGGCCTGGTTTCCTCATCCACACAGTTAAGAAGATTAAGATGATGTATGCAGAGCCGTGGCATCGTTTGATGTGTGGCCCGTGATCAATAAACAGTAGCTACTATTTATAACTGTTATTGGATTCCCCCACATACACGTTCACCATTATCAGATCTAGCATTAAGTGTCTTTTCTCACTGCAGAAATGAGTGTTCCCACCCACCCATCCAAACAAACCACAACGCTACCAAATGATATGCTGAACAGGACTCCTGTTGGGAAATAGCAAACACACAAGCGAGAACTCCCTAGAGTTAATAATCAGGTTTCAAAGGAAGTACTTAACAAACGATGGGGAAAGTTATTTGAGAATGATCTGTTGGAGCAGATACAGAGATGGAAACTTGGATAGAAACCTTGACTGAAAGAAGAACAATCCAGCCGCAGAGTTATAATTAGATAAGGTGCATCCAAATGGATTGAAGACTCAGTTACTCCACTCTGCATGGGAAACCACTGCAGCATGTTTCTACCAACTCTCCTGCTCCCTGGTTCTTTCTTCCACTTCCCTGCCATCCAATAAAGGAGAGTAGGGAGCCAAAATACGTGAAGTAATGGACTTCCAGTCTTGCACGGGAAGAATCCTAGAAGGAAGATGTTAGTCCCTCTTCTCTGGCCACGATCGTTCTGAGATAGGATGGGGAACACAATCAATGGTCTCTGAGTTTCACAGGTGATAAGAAAGGCTTCCTCAAGTATTATCAATGCACCTGATGCAAAATTTATTACAGCACAAATAATAAATGCTGAACCTTTTCTAATTCACACGTCTTGACTTCTGTTGTGCCACCACCAAAGAGAACATTTTTTTCATAAATAAATAGATATGAATTGAGTAGGCTAACTACAAAAACACCAACATACCTATATTTATTGTGCCACTGTTCATAATAACCAAGTTCTGGAACCAATCTAGGTGTCCATCAACAGATGAAAATATAAAGACAATATGGTACATATACACAATACAGTTTCATTCAGCCAATAAGGGTAATAAAGTTAGGTGGTTTATAAAAATGCATCAATCATGAACCCGAGTACCCTGAGTCAGTTCCCCAAGCACAAATAATCATGTTTTTGCAAGTAAGAAAGGGAAGGGAAAGGGAGACTTGAAATCAAATTGGGCGCTCATTACAGATGTGAGAGGGGAAACACTGAAAATTCTGATATCTGCTGATAGACTTTCATTTAGAAATATCCTCTTTAAAAGTGTTCAGGTATGGGAAATGGAGAAATAGCTCAGTGGTTAAGAGCACTGGCTGCTCTTCTAGAGGTCTTGAGTTCGATTCCCAGCAACCACATGGTGGTTGGCAAACATCTACAATGAGATATGGTGTCCTCTTCTGGTGTGCATGAAGACAGGTTACTCATATACATAAAGGAAATCAATATTTTAAAAATATAAGTGTTCAAATATGATAGCTTGGTCGAGGATTTTGCATACTCAGAGGGAGACAGCTATGGCAGAGACTCACCACTTATCAAGTACTGAGGATAGAGATTGTTGAATTCTCAGCCCTCAACAAGACACCATTACCTCTCCCTTCATAGTCTCAGGGGCATTTTGGAAGCAGGGACAGAAAGACCATAAAAGTGAGGGTGCAGAGAAGAGCTGTGAAGGGCTATCATCAGGATATTTCATGTTTGTGCTACCACAAACAGAGCAGGTGTGCCAAACACTTGTACACACACATACACACATATACAAAAAAAACCATGGAGGTGGAAGGGGAGCTAAATGGAAAGAAAGGAGTCAGCAAGAATAGGAGAGGAATAAGACAGGGTAGCAGTGGTGCATATGATTGCAATATGCTCTAGACATACATATAACTGTTAAAAAAATTAAAAGATTTCTTACTGATTCAGGTCTCTCCTTGTGAAATGAAGACTCAGAGTCAGGTGTCCAGATACTTTCTTTCTACGAAGTCACTATTTATTGTCTTCATGACAATTCCATCAAACACGGGAATGAATCCTAATAGCCCAAATTCCTATTCGAGCCCAAATCCACTAACATTAAAGATTGTCAATGGTGCTGCGAAGAAAAGAGAAGGGAAAACATAAGTGATTTGGAAGATAACTCTGGAAGAGTGTGTGATACAAATGGTTGTGTGTGCGTGTATCTGCGTGTGTCTATGTATATGTTTCTGAGTGAATTTATTTGTCTTTGTGTATATCTGTGTGCACGCATGCGTGTGTGTGTGTAGTGTGAATGTGTGTGTGTGTGTGTAGTGACACTGGATTTAGACATCAGGGTACTGTTTGCCATGCCTAAATTGGTGACCTGATAATCTGATGACCTGAATTCTCATCTTTACCCTTCACTGACTTCTTGACTGGCTCCAGGCAAGTCCCTTTAGTCAGCTACAATGGTTAGTATTGATTTGAGTTGTTTCTCAACCATCTAGTAGCTCTGTAACATTAGGCCCATTGCCTAACCTTCTCACACCTCAGTCTCCTCATCTTTAAAACAAGAGCAAGGATAGTTTCTAGTTCACAGATGTGCAGTGAGTAGCAAGTGAGATAATGTGTAAGAAGTATTGTTTGAGGTATCATAAGTGCTCAATAAATATCAACCATTGTTATTAGCTCTGAGTCACAGTTCTATCCTCACGTACAGCTAGAGGTGCTTACCAGATGACCTAATGGGTTTTCTCATTGGAAAGCCTCCACCACCTGGAATGCAGTTTATAACTCGAGCACCCAAAAATCTCTACAGCCTCAAATCTTATTTACCAACCCATATCCACCCCACTGATGGTCTTATGGGTTCTTATTTTGCATGCAGCTCTAACAACTGTGTTTATCTGATGTATTGGGCCACAGAAAATTAGATGTCCAAATTAGGAAGGAAAAAGGATACTGGAAGAAAAACACCTGGCAGACAAGAGCCTTTGCAGCCTGAGATTAGGGGATGAGAAAATAAACAATTGCTATCACGGTGTAAAGTTTACGCACACCATCGTGACTCCAAGTCATTAAAACAATTTTAATTACATTGAGCACACTGCTCAAGGCAGTGGCCAAGAGTAAAACAACTTCTATCAAACACCGTGAGCTTTTTATAGGCTCAGGATTGTCAGTGTTCTGATCATATTCCCTAAGGGCAAATGGCACTGACTGCTGTTTAAGCCTCTGGTTGGAGGACATGCCCTCCTGTCTCTCCTGACCTGGCCTCTCTGGCACGCTACAATATGTAGGAGGACTGTGTAGAATGTTCTGGTCTCCCAAGGAGGAAGCAGGCATAGGGCAGGAAGACGGCAAACCAGGTAAGCAGTGATGCCTGTGTGACAAAGCCTTATAGGAATTTGACATCAAACTCCTGCCACATTCATGCCACACCTCGACACCAGTGACCTCTTTCCAAATCTAACCCTGAAGATAAATGGGCTCAGACATTAGGGCTCAAGCAGACCTGGATGAACTAAGGTTCAAATCCTGACTCAGCCACTTGATAGGACATTGAATTGATAAGACATTGATGCAAAGACTTCTGTGCATCACTTCCTCACACTAGAGTGTGGATTCTAATGGGACCATCACTTCCTGGGACCATCAAAGAGAATAAATAAGAGAATGGACACAGAGCGCAGTCTAGGGAGAGAAGAATAGCCGAAGATGTAAGTTCAAGTCCTAGGTTATTATAATGGCAATTAGGATTTTGAATGTCTTCTCAAACATGGTCACATTACTTAGCTAGTATGGTTTGAACATGACATGTCCTCTATGGGTTCATGTACGTAGCAGGGAGTCACTGGGTGACATGCTTTTGGGTTTGGGGAAAGTAAATGAAAAAATCTGGCCTAAACAACAGCTTAAATTCTCGTAACACATTCTTAACATGGAGGAAATGGCAAAAAGCAGAGGATGGAATCAAGTGAGAAGAAGCAGATTACCTAGGATGTGCTCTGTAAACACACAGCTCCTTCCCTCCTTCTACCTCCCCCCTTCCATCCTCCCTCTGTCCCTTGCTCCTCACCTCACGCCATGGTCCATGGTTGCTATGAAGTGAACACCACATGCTCTGCAGCCATCATGTTGTGTCTGACCAGCGCTGGCACATGACCCAAAGCTTCTGAAGTCGGGAGACAAAATTTTCTTTCTCCTCAGTTGCTTATCTGGGTATTTGTCGTGGTGACTTAAATAAATACATACATACATACATACATACATACAAATAAAATGACTAACACAGATTCCATAACTGGCTTTGTATAAGACAAATGTAGGGAGAGTTTCTTTTCCATCATTTATTATTTATACAAGGGTTTCATGAACATTTTTCAGACTTTCTTAAACCAGTTTCTCTCACCTGCATTTGGGGACACTGGGATTTACCTGGGGAATTTGCTAGAAGAATTTAGGCACAAACATATTCAAAGAACTTGACTAATTGAAGTATATAGCTAATACCTAAAACACATTAAACTGAGCTGAGTCTTCAAGGCAGTTTCACACATGCTATCTATGTTAACCTTAAGGGAATCACTATACAGTAGGTGGGGTGAGGGTTATTATTACCTTTCAAAGGAGGAAAAGGGAAGCTTGGGCTCAATGTCATGTTTATGGCATAAAGGTCAGAACTGAAATTTGGGTTTCTACCCACAAGCCCCATGTTTTGCTCTTCTGTCATATTTTTAAATACCTGTGTAGTGGATACACATCCACATATTCATATTTGCATGTGTGGGCTGCAACTATGGTATGGCACATGTGCACATGCATGAACTTGCAGATGGAGGTTCAAGGTTAAAGCCAGGAATCTTCTTCCATCACTCCCCATCCCTATTCTTTGAGGCAAGATCTCTCAGTTGAATCC
Organism: Ondatra zibethicus; assembly: GCA_004026605.1. NCBI lineage: Eukaryota > Metazoa > Chordata > Mammalia > Rodentia > Cricetidae > Ondatra > Ondatra zibethicus. Next base: position 105,515 of record PVIU01003601.1, read on the forward strand.
AGAGCTCACCAATCAAGACTAATCTTAGTAGCCATCCAGCTACAGGTATGCCCTGTCACTGTCTTTGGAGACTTAGAAGTACAGAGAGCATGCTATTCCCACCCAATCTTTACATACGTACGAGGGTTGTGAACTGCATTTCTCATGCTGGTCTCTATGTTTTAATCCCCAAGCAATCTCTCCAGCTCCACTCTGGGGTTTTTATTAGTATTAACGTAATTGCCAGTGGAATGCTAAGAGAAAAGAAAGGTGAACTTCCTTTCTTCCAACTCTCCCAGCACTCCTAGAATACACACGGTGATGTTTTTGGTAGTTCACCACAAAGTGGGCTGAATAAAAGGGAAAGTTCGGTTTTATAGAACAGAAAACGCAGAAAAGAGAGGGCTCTCACCTCACAGTCCTCTTTGTTCTTTGAGGCCTGTCCCTACAAGCACTGAGTTCCTCTTTAGGTCTGTTACCTGACAGTCATCAGGTGGCTGTCAGTGACAGCTGGTGCTACAAGCTTGCTTAATCTTTGTTCAGCAGAACATAAAGAGAAGACTCTTCTTTAAGTCTATGGTCTAAGAGGTCCTCTTATCTGTTGTGTCTACTCCTATCAGAAGCCTACTCTTAAGCCAATCCAGTGAGGAACAGAGATGTCTGTATTTTTTAATATGTCTCTGTTTCTCTCTATATATACAGATATGTTGTATGTGTTATGGTGTATGCATGTGTACACATGAACATATGTGGATACACTCACCCGTGAGTGTACACGTAGAGGCCAGCAGTCACCATCAGGTACTTTCTTCTACTACTCTCTGCCTTATTTTATGAGACAGGATAGCTCACTGAACCTAGAGATTACCAGTTTGGCTAGTTTGATGGGCCAACAATGATCCATGATCAGCCTGTCTCTCTTGCCCCAGTATTATGGTTACAAATGCAGGCTACTGACTTTTACATGGGTGACAGGAATCCAAACTTGGGTCCTTGGGTTTATGTGACAAGTCTTTGGCCAACTAAGCTATCTGCTCAGTTTCCCCTTCCACCATTCTCTATCTCAGATGAAGAATAGGCTCCTACCATGGCAATGCAGTACCTACTCCTTCTGTAGTCATGTCGGTGATGGCTAGGTGCATAGATACTTAGGTTCTTCACAGAAGAGTAGATGAGTTAGAATAAGTAAACCGTGGCTGAGTTAATTCATGGTACTTCTGTCTCGACGCTGCCTCTGGGTCCCTCGAAGAAAACATTGGTTTCCGGTGATGATTGGGGTAAAAACTGTAAAGAGAAGACAAATGCTTCCCCCACACACACACAATTGTGTTCCTTACTTTTCATGACGGAAAATCAAGCACTACTGTCTTCCAACACTTTGTATGAGGTGTAAGGAAAGTGAAGGGCACTCTTGTAGAGTCACGTTTTCTTACGTCACTTTGGGCCATGACAGACTTCTTATCAGTCTATATTAATTGGGTGGTAATGTATGATTTCTTTCTACCATTTCCACCCATGTAGCTAACGTACTTTGACCGAATTCATGCCTCATTACCCCTTCTTATCCACATTCTCCTTTCCTCATCCAGGTCCCCAACAGACAGAGATACTTAGTGACCCCAGGAAGAAATGAAATAAATTTTGGCAGAAAATAAATACATAAAATAAAGTTGAGAACATGACAGGGTGGTTAGAAAAACATAAAACTAGAAATTAGAAAAATGTGTTTGAGCCCCTCTGACACCACTCAAGTAGGTGCCGATTGGTGGCTCACTGAAGACTGGTGCGGAACGGGGGTAGCACACCTGATACAAGATGTGCTTTGTTGTTGTCTTTGCTTTAGTTTAGTTTTGGTTTTGTGCCACATGTACAGTCTGATGGTACCTCGATAGCTCTACTATTGGGATGCATAGGCACAAATGCCTCCAACAGCAATATCACCAAACTTTTCAAGCCCATATACCTGTCTCTGCCCCTCTGTGCGGGGGTTCTAGACACACACTACTGTACCAAGCTTTTATTTGGGTGTTGGGATCTAAATTCCGGTCCTCCTGCTTGCACAATAGATCCTTCACCCATGGAATTATCTTCCTAGAAACTCAGATACATCTTTACAAGAGGATTTTTCTAAAACCATAATAAAATCGTGTTTTCAAGTGATAGTCTTCCAAATTGTCTACTCTGCAGACTTCAGTTCTACTTCATCATGTGGGAGAAGGGGATGGTAAAGCCTGTCCTTCTGAAGAGTCCATATATATTGTAGAAATGGAAATTGCCTCTTCCCCCGACTCAGAGGATCAGCTATTTGACTGGAAAAGTGCATCTATAACTCAAGGCATTGGCAAAAGTTGTACCTAACTCCTAACTTCCATCTTGTGATAGTGAAATAGTTGCTAGGCTGGGAGGCATCCTTTGAGGGGAACCACAGGGCTCCAATGAGTCCAGGAAACACATTTCCTGATACATACAGCGTCCCAACAAGGGTAGATGACATGTTTTCCTTTTCACTGCTGGGAACACGCTCATGCTAATGAGAAGCTTTTGCCACACCTTAAATATTACACAACCCTATGCAACTAACTGCAGAGCCTTTTAGTTTCTCTTCACTGTGCTTGCTACCTCCAGCATTATAGTAGCACTGCTATCTCAAGCAGATAACATAGAGTTGTCTACTGGCTATAGAATCTGCCAAACATTAGTAGGGACTGGAGCTACCAGTAAGCATACAGTACTTTTTATCATCTTTTCCTGATAGTGGTTTTGATAAGATTTAAAATAGCCTCAATTTTAACTTCCGTAATACTGTATACGTGTTCGCACATGCGTGCGTGTACATATGTGTTCGAACAAGTGACTTTCAATGTCAGATGTGATCATCTTCTATAAATGCCTAAGACTCACCCCTCTTTCTGACTTTGTTGACTTGACATTTGCTTCTCCTTTTTTGGAAAAAAAAATGTCTTTTTCAATGTTAGACCTCAATCCAGCGACATAAAGAGAGTCAACCTTGGGGAGATTCTCAGGAAAGTCCCAAGAGTAGCCTGAGGGGGTGTCTCCTTCAGCAGAAAAACCCTTATTAATGGGCCTTCGCTGACTGATCTATGAAAACCTTAGTGTTTTGGGCGAAAATAATGCATGCCTTCTGCCTAAGCTTTCAATATTGAAGTTATTGATACCTGTTGTTAGAAAACAGAACAAAAATGGATCAGTTCCAAAGACAATCAATCAGAAAGGGATGCGAAGTTCTGGAAACCTTTCGCTGAATTAACCATCTGATTTTAAAGAAACCAGCTTAATAAAAATAATTTAAGTAGAAGAAAAAATAGCCTGGGGAGACAGCTCCAGTTGGTGAAGCGATCGCCTTGTAAGCACCAGGATCTGGGTTCACTGCTGAGAACCCATGTTATTAAGAAGAAGAAAAAAGAGGGGGGTATTGGGGAGTTGAAGATAGGCCTCCTGGGGGCTCGCGGGCTATACAGCCCAAGTACAGCAGTGGTTCCAGACCAGTGTGCAAACATGTTTCAAGAAAACAAGATGGATGATCTTTGAGGAGGAACAGTATACAAGGTTGACCTCTAGTCTCCATACTCTCTCTCTCACACACACACACACACACACACACACACACACACACACACAGTAGCGGGCACTCTTAGGCTGACAGTCTAAGCTTCTGCAATAACCGACCACTTGACCTGCGCAGAACTTTCTGTGTGGCACTGCTGCATGGAGAACTTTCCAGATGATGGAAGAGTGAGAGTGAGCTGACCCTACTTTGACCTTCACTTCTCTTCACCATGCTCTTCATGTGGTTGTCCAACGTGTATTCACCGTCCTCGCTGAGCATTTCCGAAGCTGCATTCAAGGTGTAATTTCTCTACTGATTTTTGGCAAACGACTCGTCTTCTAAAAGCCTCCCCCAAATCTCTTTGCATCATGCTTTCTCTGGGAATAATGCTCTCACTTTTCAGGTATTACCATATTACACTTGAATCTGCACTTGTATCTGATTAGCTTTGTGGACGTTCAGTCCTCAACCATGCCATACGTTTGTCTATGTATCTATCTAGTGCCTCGTATGGTGATTTACTCATGGCTGGTGTCTATTATACTGGCTAAAGTGACTCTTTAGTTGGCCAAGTTAAATTCTTTCATCTTAGTCCAAAGACAAAGTGTAAGACTGCTCTGGAAAGTTGCAAATACTCTAATCGTATCTTCGTCCCAGATGTCTGAAACAGATTTCGAATTGGCCACTTAATAGATTGTGATTTGTCTTGAATAAATCAGATAATCTCCTAAAGCTTCAGCTTTGTCACCTGCAAAATTGAAAGAAAAATAATGACTTTCCTTCTTATTTCATTAGATTATGAGGACAGCCAAGTGTAATGTTTCAGAAGGTGTTTATGCAATATTTACTACATTAAAAACGTGAATGTTTGGGGCTGTGGAGATGGCTAACTTTGTAAGAGGTTTTGTCATGATAACATGACCTGGGTTCAATTCAACCTCCAGGACAAGGTTAAAAACAAGCAAACAAACAAACAAACAAATGTATGGTGGCATCTGCTTATAATTTCTTCCAGAGCTGGGGAGGCAGAAACAGAATTCCTGGTCCTCTTTTATCACCTATTTTAGCCAACTTGACAAGTTCCAGGTCAGTGAAAGACCCCAGCTCAAAAAAAGAGATGGATCAAGCCTAAGGACTGATAGCTGAGGTCGATATCCGGCCTCTATATGTAAACATATACATAAGAATGCCCCCCAAACACATATATACACATCACCCCCCCCACTTACACTCAAACACATACACAACAAACACACATAAACACACTGCAAATATACACACTACACATCCCACACACAGTCAAACACATACACAACATACACACATATTACACATACACACACACACAGAGAGAGAGACACGCACACACATAGAGACACACATATACTTTTGGCAAAATTAACATGATCTTTAGAAATCCCATTTAAACTTAGTGATAAGCTCTGAAGGTAACGCCTATTGGTGGTCCTCAGGTATGTTTGGATTCCTTTAAAGTGATGACACGGATTACTACCAACCCCTAACAGTGAGATTCTGAAGCAGTGAAGAGATAAATGGTAAAATTAATGACAGCACCAGAATAAGACGACTTCCCTGCTCCAGTTGGCACCTTTGGGTTTAGCTCCAAGAAGACCACTGCCCCTTTCAAATCATTCTTCAGATGCCATTCAAATTCTGCCTTCTAGATGGATAGAAAACAGCATGCTAGAAGCCCACCTCCCTGTGGTTCCAGGAACTCTACTTTCACATAAATAACTCCTCTGAGTTCATAACTTGCCTCTACATCTCTTAAAAAGCCTTTTCTTACCCCCTACTCATCCTTAAACGAGAGCCTGATTTGGGTTTTTTGTTTGTTCGTTTTAAATTTAAATCTCCAGCTTCTTTGAATTTGATTTCTGTTACTACTTTTGGATTACGTGTACACGTGTGCTGAGATATGCAGATGTGAGTGCAGTTGCCCAGGCGAGGCCACAGGCAGATGCCCCTGACCTGCGTACTGGGAACCCAAATGGGCTTCTCTAGAAGAGCACATTTCAGGTACTGTAAATCTTGTCAAAAACTTGTGGGTCGGGAAGTCACAAACCCTGGGGGAGCGAAATACTGCTAATTTCTGCTAGAGGGAAGTTAAATTACTTTCTAGAAGTGTATATTTGTGTCCAGAGACAGGTGCTGCTCTCAGGAGCTTCTTTTTTTTTTTTCAGTGAAAAAATAGTTAATGCAGTAACTCATAACTGATCAAACTGATGAGAATTAAGTGACTGTTGAGTAGGTGATCAGCCCCTCCAGGGCCCAGGGGACACCAGGGAAGAGGGGATAGAAGAATTGTAAGAGCCAGAAGATGTGGGCACACTGTGAGATGCTGTCTTCTGGATATGCGATGACTGTTGGAATCAAGAACAGACAGCAGCTGTGGCTCCCTAGACAAGACTTGAACCAAAGACGTGATGTCAGCTGGGCGTTACTTAAAACGAAGAATGGAGTCAGTATAAATGGAAGTGGGACCAGAGAAGAAGATGAGGGGTGAATCTGATCACTATACATTGTATGGATCCGTAAAATTGTCAAAAGAGAAACCTTTTGGGCGAGTCTGGATCTGCATACTGTTAATAAAGCAGAATGGAAATTTTTAAGGAAAAATGGGGACACACGATATAGGCAGACATGTTGTATGCACAGAGACCAAAGGCCTCGGGACACCCCGAAAGGCTTTTGTAAATTGCTTATCCTACCTTGATTATGGTGTAGAGCTCCCAGGAAGCAGCATAAGATACAGTATAGAAACTTATCCTCACCTGATTCTTGGCATTCTGCTAATGTCTAGACTCTCTTACAGCTTTCAGCCACTGTAAGTTATTGTCCCTTTTCATTTGTTTTTTTATAAAAGACTCAACCACTTAGCCACCTTCATTGCTTTGCCCTGGAAAGTCACATCTAGCAGATAGAAATACCTTGTTTTGGTTTTTAAAGAGCATTTATCAAATAAAATTAAATACAAAAGAAGAACAGTTTTAAAATCAATACCAGGTGTCATCTCCTATACTCTGTATATTAAGCAAATGGTAACAAATACTGCAAGGGAAAATTTATTTCAAAAGTCCCCTTAAGGGTCTAGAATGATGGCTCAGCAATGAAGAGCACTTGCTGCTCTTGCAGAAAACCCAACTTCAACACCTCCCAGGGGGAATGACAATTTGGTACCTCTAGCCTCCATGTACATACACATAAACACACATATGTTCCTACAATACACACACACATACACACAGAGAGAGAGAGAGAGAGAGAGAGAGAGAGAGAGAGAGAGAGAATATTTTTAGATAATAAGTCTTTTTAAAAGTTCTATTAGGAATTTAAACATGTTTGTTGAACCCATTATGTTCATGGAAAAGTCATTCCATTATTGGCAATACCCTTGTGGCATTGCTTGTTTTAGACAGTTTTCTATCAGAGTCTGTCTCCCAAAGTCCATCTATTTCCCTATGATCTTGAGCTGCCTTGTCTTATTTTTAGGACAGTTTAGCTTCTGGTATCTTTAAATATACCATTTTATTCTTGGATAGGTTCATCATGTAAAGCCCATGTCATGTGGAACTCTAAACCCTATCAAGGTGAGCCACTCTCCTTTATATTTCCATCTCCTTCAGGATTTATTTATCTTTGTTTTATGTGTATTGGCATTTTCCATGCATATATGTCTGTGTTAGAGCATTAGATCTTGGAGTTACAGTTGTAAGCAATTATGTGGGTGCTGAGGATTGAACCCTGGTCCTCTGGTCCTCTTAACCACTAAGTCATCACTCCAGCCCTCTATTTTTCTATCTTTGAATCACTGTTTTACAAAATGGCTTCATTGCTTCTAAACCATAATGAAGAGGTGGGATGGTTACTCCCTGGGCAAAACACAATCTCCTGAACCAAATGTTAATCAGAAGGCATTGCAGAAACTCATTAAGTCACCTCAGTCAAAGACCAAGTGAATCATTCCGAGCCTCCACCCAGCTCAACTTTTCCCTCTGGTGAAAACTAATTATATTTTCTCACTCTCATCTCTCCCAGCACACAATCCCACATCCCAGCATTACATACTTACTCTGAGTTACAAGATCATCTAAGGTTCCCTGGCGTGGCACCCACAGAATGAGATAAGAAGTAAAATATCTATGCCTTCCTGCTAAGTGTCTAGCTGGAAGCAAAGTAGTTTGCTTCAAAACTAGTCTTAAGGGAGTGCCGGAGCCTGCAATACATTTTACCTTCACATTTTGATTCCTTAAGAAGATGAATGCAAAAAAAAATTTACAAGAAACTATTCAAGTGTTGAGTGCTACCTTATTAAGTATGCAAAAAAGTCACCTAATTTGCATGATTAGGTGTAGTGTGAGTATAGAATCAATGAATCTGAGAATTGAAAGTGCATGGGATCTGCACTTAATGAGCCTGGATGGAATCCATGCCCTGTCACTTTACATCATGACATTAAGCAAGTTAATCAAACTCCATCTAGTAGGGAGGATAATACCTCTCTCTTAGGCCAATTATGGAGACTCATTATAATAATATACACAGCCACAACATCTCCTTGGACAGTGATCACGGCAACCCAAACCAACAAGCTGATAACAGTGACCACTGTTGTTAACAGGCTAAGCCAAGTAGCTCTCTCAATCCTCTCAATAGCCTTTGGAGAGCAACTCCTCATTTCTGTTTTACAGATGTGGAGCCTGAGATACAAAAAAAAGAGAATGTATTGACTTGAGATCAGGAATATGAATTGAATAAGGTAGGCATGAGCCTGGAATCCACACATTTAATCACAATAGCCTCTTCATACATCTTTTTCTCTCCTCAAAGTCTAAAGAAAGGTGACCTTGAAATTGCAGAAGTTCAAAGTTGTATTTGAGGTGAGTCATGGAGTCAGGAGCTATGACCTGTAAACTTAGGATTCTCAATTCCATTGGCCATTCAAAGACAGATACACAAGAGGCAGAAGAAAGAAGACAGAACAAACCAAGCAATAGATGAGTGATGGGTTTTGAGTGATAAACCAGAAAATTTCATTACTGTCTTGAAATCCTAAGTGATCCCATTATTGTGACAAATTAGTTACTTCTCTAAACTTTTTAGTTCCATAAAATCCTTACCCTGCTTAAGTGAGATCCAGATCCATATTGTTCTAGAACGACACCCATCTCAGGGCTCTAGAAAGAAAACAATTGATACCAGCACCCACCACAACCCAGCGTCTCTTCATACCACACTATGTTGTCTTTGGCAGGAGTTGGCCTCTGGCACGCTAAGCAAGCACAGCTAGATTTTATTGTATGTTTCTTCCTTTTCCCCACTGCCCACATGTATACCCATCACATACTGAAGTGACAAATCCTTTTCAGTGGAGCTGACATGATCTGGATGCAGAGCAAGTTTCTTAAAGTCACTTCATAGAAGCAACTGTTCATCCCACTCACTCCTAAAACACCCATTGGCTTCAATACCTTCTTTCCACACCAGTAATCCTTGTGAGCTTTCATGTCTTGCCTCAGTTCCCAAGTCCACAGGGTTTTCCCACACCCACCCAAGCAGTTACACCAGCCAAGGGAGCCCAAGGCCAATGACAGCGAAGACAGAACCAGCTCTACTTGAGAAGATGGGTGTGTGGATGAGCTGTCAGTGCCTTGTTGACCTAAGGCAAGAGGAGCCAAGGAAATGAGTCCAGTTCTGATAAGGGAAGAGGCAATGTAGGTCAAGAAGAGACTCACCTTCTCTAACTGAACTAATCCATGAAGGAGCTACAAGATGTTTACAAGAGTGATTAGTACCTATCACATAAAAATTTAGCATGATAAGGATGGGGATAGCACTAGCCACGTGCCAAGCATTGTTGTTGATAGATTAGCATCCTTTACTACAGTTCTTTGAGGTTGGTACCATTGTCACCATGGTTCAGATGTGGAAACTAAGGTCATAAAGGTTAAATAGCCCTTTCTAAGCATATGTAAAATTGAGGAAGACAAAATACACATGTCTAATCTGCCTTCAAAGCTTTACTTCTCGGCACTTTACTAAGGAAAAGCAAGAGCAAAAGCTGTCGTGATTTTGATTTTTCTCTATCTTTTTTACTTTCATGCTTTTTGCTCCCTGGGTTCTTTTGTTCTGAAGCAAGAGCGCTGATGTAGCCAAGAATGAACTATTGATCTTCCAACATCTATGTCCCAAATGCTGGGACTACAGCTATATACCATCTCCCTTGGCTTCTGGCAGGCTTTTGCAGTAAAGAACCACACACTACATGTTTCAGCTTTGTCCATCACAGAATTCATCTCACAGTTATTCAACTCTACCCATGTAGGCCTAGGACAACTGGAGATAATACTTAAACACTGTTCTATTAAGATCTATTTCTAGACAGTGGGGTTTGAAGCTCATATTGTTTTCACATGTCCACAAAACATCATTTGAAAATTTTTTCAATCATTTAAAAATGCACAAATAGTTCTTAGCTCACATACCCTTATAAAAATGGGTGGTAGGTAAAATTTGAGTCAGAGGCCATAGCTTGCAGACCCTTGTTCAAAAGGGTTGAATGCAATTAAAACAAAACACATGTGGAATAAAATATGAATCACAGTTATTTGTCTGCTATGTTTACATTGCATCCATTTAAATCCTAAAATCACTGTCAGTCTTTCTCCTTTGAGTGATCTAAACCAGCACAATCTACTTCCAGAATCCACTGCAGATCGGAATGGTGAGCAAGCCCTGTGGCCTTGGGCAGTTTACTTAACTCTAAGCCACAGCTTCCTCATTGTAATAAGCAGTTATCTGACAGGTTGATTGTTGTAGGCATTAAATTTAAAAAAAAAATACTAGATGTCAAGCAATTATCAGGGATCCCCAGCAGGTTTTAAACTCTCTATAAATATCAATCCTTCTTACTGCTTATATTATTATTACTATCACCAACATCATCAACCTAGATAAGAAAATCAAAATAGCACATCCCCTGAAGTCCACTTCCACAAGACTCTGGATAGATGCATGCTACCTTGAAGGTGACTAAAAATTTCTTAAAGTCTATTTTCCAGGCTTCCTACTACAGGATTATTTTATGACATCAAAACAGTGCCTTCCTTACAAAAGGAAAAAATTCTGCCATATTCTATTCTAGAGAAGTTTAGAAAAGTTAATCTATACACATCACCTAACATTATTCCATCCCCAGGCTACTTTGTCAGTGACTAGCTATGGTCTAATCTGCATTTGTTATCAACATCTCTTTCACGTCCTTAGCTTATTTTAGTGTGTCTTTCCAATATTAGTGAGCCACAGTAAGAATGGGAAGATAGTAAAATCAGCATAATGAACTTCTATGCTTTAGGAGGACTACATTTCTGTAACAATTAACTGAACTCTACATGTATAGAATACTTCTGTGGGAGAATAACCAAGGCAAGAGTGCTATCAGAGTCCAATTGATCATATCAAAGACTAGTTCTCACTATCCTTGGCCCCTCTAATATTTATTGAATATATACTGTGTGCCTGGCATCATGAATTCTCTAACAATTTCTGTGGTCTCAGCATGAGATACTAAAGATGAGATATGCAAACAAAGTGCTTATAAAGACCCAGAAATCACCATTGTCTATGTGTGGGCCAAGGAAAACCATGACTGTGCTAAAAGTCATCAAGTTTCCTTGTTATCTGAGACTCAACTGTTTTCGTCTCAGAAGACTTGTGGTGAAGTTCAGAAGATAGCTTTGGTGAAGTTCACCATTTATCTGCTGGAGAATCAGATGAGCATGACTTAGTTATCTGACGCTCTGTTTCAGAGGACTGATGGGTTATGTTCTCAGAAAGGCATGACAATTCATCAGCAGCAGAAATGAGCAATAGTTCCCAGAAAACATTTTCCCTGTCGTCTTGAACTTTGTGTATCATGGGAGCCAAATGTCAGGTCTGACAGTGTGAATAGCAAGAAGAACTCTGGCCACTTGTGAAAAAGTAGCCCATTCTATAATTTTGAAAGCATCTTTTCATGAAGTCAAATAATAATGACTCAGATAAATGCAACAAAGATCTCCACCAGAGAAACTTGGAACAGTGGGGCTGGTTCTGTGTGTGTTAGCAGACAGGTGCTCACTGTGCTACAACCCCATCATTTCAAATGTCTTTTCTTTGTTTACTTTGATGTTTATATCAAGTATGTGGTTTTTGTAGTTAGTAAATAGTAAGCAATTCTTTGACCCAATTATTTCATTAAACATTTTTCCTAGCACTGCAAAACTGATCAAGAAACTAAATGAACAAGCATGAACCTAGTCCCTTTTTTTGTTTGTTTATGTTATTTATGGTTATAAAGCTTGGTACCCTCGTGAATAAATAGATAGATCATTAGGCACACAATTCTCTTCCTTTGTTTTCTATGAGATGTCAAAACTCATTTCAAACACACTTACTTACAAGCTTTTAAAACACTGTTGCATTCTCTTTTTTCCTGACAGATACTTTTTTGAGAATGTTTTCATCCTTTGCTTTCCACTTAGTGAACTCAAATAAGGCAATGGTGTGGGACAATTGTCTATATTCTGTCCGTTATGTTTTAAATAAACACTGATTGGCCAGTAGCCAGGCAGGAAGTATAGGCAGGACAACCAGACAGGAAGTAGAGGTGGGTCAATGAGAACAGGGGAATTCTGGGAAGGAGGAAGCCCATTCCTCTGCAGTCCTGTCTAGACACAGAAGAAGCAAGATATGACTACACCACTGAAAAAGGTACTGAGCCATGTGGCTAACACAGATAAGAATAATGGGCTAATGTAAGTTATAAGAGTTAATAAGAAGCCTGAGCTAGTGGGCCAATCAGTTTATGTTTTCTTTGGAACTTAACAACTGCAGGAACCAGGCAGGACAGAAACCCCGACAACAAATGGTGCCCAATGTGTGGACAACTGCATCCATATAAAGCCTGACAGAGCTTGGGAAGTAATTCTAGACAAAAAAGAATAGAGTTAAGAATGGCCTATTGATAGCAGCATTTTCTCAGGTGGGTTCTGATTGCTAGAGGCAAATGTGTCTCATTTAAGAGAGGCTTCCTGACTCAGCTTTAGCTGCAAAACCTACAGCTCTTTAAAGAGGTCCTGCCACGAAACACTCAAATGGTGTTGATGAAAAGCTGACAGCATGCTTCCTTTTGGTGGCAGGAACCTTGAAACACCATAGAGTTGTGGTAATAAACATGGTTCGGGCAAGTACCTCAACCATGAGGCTGGAATCTCAGAAAGCTAAGGAATGGGCTGGATCCAGCTATCAAAGCCACGGCTTTAATCCTCTTCATATTGCTTAGCAAATTAAAGACTCATGTGGTCAGAAAAAGAGAGATATACAGTAAAAGAAAGATTCAAAGTTGAAGCAAACCTCTAAATGTTTTATAGTGTGTTGAAAATATATGCAGGCTTAAGAAAAAAAGAAAAAGGTTAAAAAGTCAAAAAAAAAAAAAGAGAGTAGTTGGGTGTGGTGGCACACACCTTTAATCCCAACACTTGGAAGACAGAAGCAGGCAGATCTCTATGAGTTCAAGGCATGATGGCACATACCTTTAATCCTAATGCCTGAGAGTCAGAGGCAGACAGATCTCTGTGAGTTCAAGGTGTGGTAGCATACAACTTTAATCCCAGTACTTGGGAGGCAGAAGCAGGTGGATCTCTGTGAGTTCAATGACAGCCAGGTCTACAGAGGGAGTTTCAGGATAGCCAAAGATACACAGAGAACCTGTCTCAAAAAGCCAAAAATTAAAAGTAAAAATAAAAGAAATAGAGGTTAAAATAAAGCCATGTAAAGATGAAAAATACACAGAGAATCTTGATAATGTATGTTACTATGCTCTCTTTGAATCGTTTGAATGTTGAGAAAGGAACAACAGCTAGCTGCTAAAAGATATTTGCTTATAAATGCCACTGAATTAATCCAAGATAGGTATTTTGAAAATACCTTGACTTCAAAATTGAAGTCAAAAGGTATGTTACTTTGGAGAAGAGATTTTGCTTTTGTTTCCACAGGAAATGAGAGGCTGTGGATTCATTCTGAGTTAAGAAAATTCAGGTTTGATCAAGGAAGACCACCTGAGAAATCTCCGGTAGGAACAGATGGCCCTGATGTCTGAGTTCTACATCCAGAACAGATTCAAGACTGCTGCCTGAGATGATCAAGACTCACAGGATACTCCAGTCAGGACTTGATCATAATTCTAAATTTTCTTTAGGTCCCCATAAGATTATCAGTGCCCCCAACCAGCCGGAAGTAGCCTGGAATACGATGCCCACATTCCCAAAAAATGGACTATGGATGTTCTTGTTTTTGTTTTTGTTTTTTTTTTTTTTAAAAAAAGAGGGAGATGTGGTGTGGGACAATTGTCTATATTCTGTCAATTACGTTTTAAATAAACACTGATTGGCCAGTAGCCAAGCAGGAAGTATAGGCAGGACAACCAGACAGGAAGTAGAGGTGTGTCAATGAGAACAGGAAAATTCTGGGAAAAGGGAAGCTCCCTCTGCAGTCCTGTCCAGACACAGAAGAAGCAAGATGTGACTGCCTCGCTGAAAAAGGTACTGAGCCATGTGGCTAACACAGATAAGAATAATGGGCTAATGTAAGTTATAAGAGTTAATAAGAAGCCTGAGCTAATGGGCCAATCAGTTTATGATTAATGTAGACCTCTGTGTGATTTCTTTGGGACTTAACAACTGCGGGAACCAGGCAGGACAGAAACCCCAACAACAAGGCAATGTTAGGAGATCTTCACTATTCCAATGCAACTATGTCTTATTTAAGGTTAATAATGTGTAAGACGAAGCAGTAGATATCTAATAACAGCATCTCACACATTCATAACAAATCAGGAAGCATAAAATTCTTCCAAACATCTTTTACTTCAAAACAATAACTCCAGACTTGTTTTATCAGCATGCATTTGTTTCCAAATCCATCAATCCATTATCTGTTTTTAAGAATGTAATAGTAGACATTAAGGACTACTGTAAACACAGCATTCTGAATTCTTCCAAGGAAGCAACAGATAATTTGAGTGTAATTCATCATTCCCTGCTAGGGAAACAGGGGATTTGTTGGAAAACCTGCCCCTGCCCTCACCTCTCCTTTCAAGACTAAAATACTTTGATTTCTCTTTGACGTACTAGAGACCAAATCCAAGCTCTTACATATTACTCACAAATATTCAATCAATAAGTCACAGCTTCAGCCCTTAAATCAGATGTTTGGACATAGAAATATACCTATCTTTCCATTCCGTAATTTGTAAAGAAAGTTAATGGGACACAAGACCACTGAGTACAGTTGTCTGTTTCTTTATCCTTATACAGATTAGGGATCAAAAGTAGAGTCTAAACTGTCCCTACTTCCAAGACATGCCCAAGTATACTAAGATAACTAATAAATGCAAAAACAGAAAGTCTGTTGGCATGGTGCTCACAGATTATTGTTAATCCTTTCTTGAAAAGAACAGAGTCCACTGTGTAAGCACACTGAGCCCATTGGCAAAGCCTAAAGTTTCAGACATGCCAGAGATTCTGGTGACTTGGGGTCTGTAGCCTCGTCTTGCCAGGATCCTCAGTGGAACCACGGATATAACACAAGTAGAGAAGTAGATTCTCTAGCACCATGTAGTGGATGCCCTTGAGAGCACAAGGAGACCCACAGTGGACAAATGGCAGCGTATTCCAGATAAACTGAGTTCTTGGGGGGAAAAAATTCCACATAACTAGCTAGCAAAGCTGAGGGCAGCTGAAGAACGAGACAATAATGCAGAGTCAGGGCGAGCAGGACATACTCTGCAAGTGGACCTCACAAAGCCTGATGAACATTACAGACCCCTCACAACCTATGAAATGCTCGTAGGACCTTCTGGCTATACTGGGAAAGGGAAAATGGGAAAGGAGTCAAGGGGGGGGTCTATAAAGCTATAGCAGGTATGTTGTGTGAGGCCTGGAGATGGCCATGTACACTTTGTGTGAATGTTTGAAAAGAAATTACAAAATGCCTATGTAACCGCCGGTCAAGGAAATAACACTGAATGTTAGTGGTTTGTACATCTCTATTTAGAACCAAGAAACCTCCTGACATAACCTCTGTCCCTTGGTTTTGTCCCTACCCATCATCTTAATTATCTGTAAACGGTATTGGAGTGTTTCCTATTTTACACGTCATCCAATTAGACATGCAACGGGTGGGGGTTTAGTCGAAACGTTTAGTCATTGAGACAAACACCTGAGAGAAATTGTTTAAAAGAAGAAAAATCCATTTTGCCTCGACACGCATAGGTTTTGACTCATGATTACCTAGCTCCATCTTTTCTCTGGGCCAGTGGTGGGCCAGAGCATGATGGTGGGTCTGCGTGGCTGTGCAAAGCCGTTTACTTCATGGCAGTAAGAAACCCAAGAAGAGAAATGAAGGGCTATATACACTGTTCAAAGACTGTTCAGGGCTTCTCATTGGAAACTAATGAGCTGTTCTAATCCTTTGACCTCTGCCTCACTTTAACATCCTCAAAGCTCATAAAGGGCACACCGCAGAGCTGAGCTGACTGATCAGTGCTCCTGAGAATAGCAGATGTCTTCCCACGTGGACTTCCGCATGGTTTGATCACTGCCAACCATAAGTGTGAGCAGACGTTGTCCGTTTGCACCTCTTAGGAAGGCGCCGCCTCGAATATCACCAGACCAGACTCACGGGGAGGGGCATGCTTACTTCCAACAAGCAGAATCTAGAGGGAGCTAAGGTGAAGTGGCCTAGCTAATTTCTACTGCTGCCATTTTGCAGAGAATACTAAAGTCCCAAACATGAGACAGTAAGAAACATGTGTACCAAGGTTTTGTGGATAAGCAGGTTTGGAATATGTTGCCTCTATGTCCCCCCTTTGAAATTGTTGATATGTCTGAAAAGCAAATCTTCAATGAAGACTTACTCATATTCACTAAACTTCACCAAAGAAATTTTCGGGGATTGATATTGAACATCGTTATTTCAACGCATTGATTTTTGCAATTATTTATTGTGAGTGTGTTCACAAGCACACACACTTGCTGTCTCCCGCGTGTGGAGATCAAACAACAACTTGCTAGGGTCAGTCCTCTTCTTCCAGGGTCCCAGGGCTGGCAGCAAGTGCTTTTACCACTGAGCCTCTTCCCAACCATCTGACCATTTTTATTATTCTTTTCTGGCAAAATGCAACTCTTTTTTTTTTTTCATTTTTCTCTCGAGACAGGGTTCCTCTGTGTAGCTCTGGCTGTTCTGTAACTAGCTCTGTAGACCAGGTTTGCCTTGAATTCAGAGATCTGCCTGCCTCTGCCTCCAGAGTGCTGGGATAAAGGCACGCGCCACCACAGCCCGGCAGTTGGGTTTTCTTTTCTTTTTCTTTTTTTTTTTTTTCTAAAATGCAACTCTTCAGTTAGGGCTTGATCCAATGTTCTGCTGACATCAGTCTGAATCTAGAAACCTTGGACACAGACTTAGCCTATTTGAGGCCTACAGTTAGACCAGGCTCATATAGGGCAAGGGTCAGTAATCTCCCATTCAATTAAAAGCTTAATTAAAACACAGTCATACCCAATTATTTGCATAACAACTCTATTGCTAAAGTTCCATAGCTGTGACAGAAACCAAAAGACACATGTAAACTAAAAATTTAACATCAGGGCTTTAAAAAAAAATTGTTTGCCTGCTGCTGTTTTAGGATATCTTACTTGTGTTTAAATTGTGCTGCATAAAATTTAAATTATAAAAACCACTTTGTAAGATTTTCTATCTTCCCTGTATGTTTGAAAAAAATGGTTTTTTTTTGTTTTGTTTTGTTTTGTTTGCTTACTTGCTTATTTTTTTGTTTACAGGGCTGGTGAATGAATTCAGGGCTTCTGACTTGCTGGCCGTTTCCCCGCCACTGAATCACATCCACAGACTCCACTCCTTTCTCTACTCCAACCTTCACCCAGGAGTATTTTCCTGCAGTGTTTCAAACGTGAGATTCAGTTCTCAAGAACTCTGTAAATAAAGCCAGGTGTTCCATCCCACAAATTCTGCCTAAAGGAATGAACAAATCTGGGTTGTCTTCTCTTTCCTCAAATTTTAACTTTTTAAAGATTTGTCTGAGAAGGGCAGGGAACACGCGCAAGCCCTGTATGCAGGTGTGAGCCTCTGTGTACAAGCGTGTGGAGACCGGAGCTCAGACAATGGGTGTCTTTCTCTATTTTTCTCCATGTTACTTTTGAAAACGGCAACTCTCACCAACTGCCAGTGAGCACTAGGGACCCGCCCATTTCTGTCCCCTTCGGTGACGGTGACGAAACTACAGGCACACTGCCCTAGCTTTGAACGTGGGTGCCGGAGATCCGAACTCAGGTCCTCGTGCTTCTGCAGGAGCATTTTACATCATTGAGCCATCTCCTCCCTTTTCACTCTCTTTGAGATCTTGGCTCCCTCATTTCAGTTCCTATTATTTTCCTGCTAAAGGTTTTCGGTTCTAAGAAATATTGAAATGCTACCTAACAGTATCTTCCAGTACTGAACCAAACCACACCCTTCTCTGTGCTCTCTACAGCATGATGTCTACACTGCCCAGCCCATATTTCTCGACCAGAGATCTAGCTAAAATGTCTGTCAGCACAGCGCTGGGAAGAGTTGCCAAACCTCTTCTCCAACGTTCTCAGTACATGGCAAGACTTACTAAAAGTTGAATCCTAACAATGGCTTCTCAGTGAAATTCCACGGAAGCATCTCTTGGTAGAAAGAAGTCGCTTAACGAGGCTGTTCCTTTAAGGAAGTACACGGACGGTACACTCTTCTTTCCCCAATATTCCAAATTAAGCCCCTCCAAATAGCTTACACGTCGAAGTTTATAACCTCAGCTTACACAAGTCCAGGGCAAAAAGATCTACTGCCTGCAGGCAGAGCGAGGAAGCTCTTTAAAGATGAATCATTTTCATAAATGAGTGCAGAGGGAGGTCAGGCCAGGGGACAGGGAAGGTTACGTGTGTGCCTGAGATAAGGCCCCATCCATCCTCCCCTGACTGTCAGGTCTTGATGGGTGAACATTGCCTTGAGCTCCCATAAAACATGTTGTTTGCAGAAAACTTGCAGGTGGTTCATAAAAAAGTCCAAACTGTTGCCATGAAATTTATCTCCCACTGCGGGATCTGTTTATAATAGAAGCAAAGGATCTCAAATAGAATTAAGTATCTCAGACTGACTTATATTGGCTGGGGGGGATTGAAAAATTCAACCTGCTTCCCCATCGTGGTACTAAAAATGTCAAAGTATTTGTATTGATGACATCTTGACAAGATACGAGTGTGTTCAAAGGGAAAATAATGTCTATTGTGCACTTGCTCCTTATCCCTGGGATAAGAATGGGGTGGGTGAGACTTTATTGGAAGAATCTAATCAGACAACTGAACTCTTCATCACATTTCATTTCTGAAGAGTGTCAAGGATTGGTTATTTACAATTCCTCCATCTGCATGGTCAAAGTGAAAAGGGCATCTCAATATTTTTTTTAAAGTTGTAAGAGGATATGTATTATCTTGAAGCCAAGAAGAGATTGAGGGCAATGGTAATGTTGGCTATAATTTGAGGTATCTCCATATAGAAGTTGAAAGAAAATGCTGAGACAATTCGTGTAGATAATTCAGACCCTAAAACCTCTGTCCCTTGAGAGAAAGAGATAAGTGAGAAAGAAGTGCTAAATTTTATTTGTGTTGCTTTTCCGAATTTGTGTTTATAATTGACTCAATTTATCACATCCCAGGTGCGTCTACCTGCATAGCAGTTTGAAGTTGCTGAGAAGGCTACGGCTCATAAATCTTGGATTGATGAATTTAGCACATGTGTAGAGGCAGATACTATGTGGAGGATGATCCACTGAATCCAAGCATGCTTTAGCTGGTGGTGACCTTGGATAAAATGTAAACCAGGATTCCAAACTTCCAACCACAGACATAGTAGCTGACAGTCTGCAAAACTAAGGATGCACAGTGCTCTGTATATATTCACAGTAGCTGCAGGTCAGGACCCTGCTGTGATTTTAGTGTGGAATGTCTCCCACCGGCCCAGGTGTTGGCATGTTTGGTCCCCAGTGGGACTTTCTGCTTGGGAAGGTGGTGCAACCTTTGAGAGGTGGAAGCTTGCTGGAAGAAGTAGGTGACTTTAAGGCAACACTGGGGTTTTATAGCCCGGCCCCACTTGCTTATTCAATGTGACCTGAGGCCATGTTTTCCTGGCCATGATGGACTGTATCCCTCAAAGTATAAGTCAAAATAAATCCTTTTTTTTTTTCATACTACTCGTACAGCATTTTGTCAGAGCAATAACAAAAGTAGCTAACATAGTCTCTGTCCTATCCCAAAGCAGGCCTGATTATATCTTTACTTCTCCTTCTCGCCAAAGGGTTTTTCAGGGTCAGAGTGTAGGTTGGTCCGTGAAGCACTAAAGCTAATCAAATACCTTCTTTTCCAATGTGAGTATTGTGTTTTGGGAAGGAGTCAGAGGCCTCTCACCTCAGCAGTTTCTAAGTCTTTTTCTCCACGTTTCTCTCTGCCTCCAAACTTACTTTCTAGTCACCAAGGCACTCTAGCAGGGATTCCTGTGGCCTCTATTCTCCTCCTGCTCCACCTACACACACAGTAAGTGCTCTGTTACACACCTAAAGAGCGTCCAAATCCTTATTTTGTGGGTAACTGTGCTTTTCTCAAACCTTCATTTTACCATTCATGTCAAGAAAACATCTGTAAGGTCCAAATGGTTTCAGAGTTAATGTTGCCATCTTTGTGATAACAGCAGTTCAAAGTTGGATGGGTAAGGTGGGTAAAAGGTGTTACCCTCAATCTCCCCCAAAGATTCATAGATATAGAAAACCAGGCACTGTGGCAACTCAAAAAATGTATATTTGCCAATAGGATGGTCATACGCACTGAATGTTGCCCGCAAATCCAGATGTTGAAATTCTAACCACTCGCCCACTGAAACAGTCTACCTGAGCTAATGGGAGATCATCAACACCAGTTGTACTTAGAAGAAACAAGCATAGGACCAAACTAGTCTCTCTGAATGTGGGTGACAGTTGCATGGCTGGGGCAGACTGAGCAGTGCAACAGACCGTGACACCAGGATTTAACCCTACGGCTTGTACTGGCTTTTTGGGAACCTATTCTCTTTGGATGGATACCTTGCTCAGCCTAGATATAGTAGGGAGGGCCTTGGACCTTCCCCAAAGCAACGTGCCTTACCCTCTCTGAGAAGTGGATGGGCGTGGGGTGGGAGGGTGTGTGCAGGGAATGAGAGGAGAGAAGGGAGTGGGAACTTGGATTGGTTTGTATAATGAAAAAAAAGATAGTTTTTTTTCATTTTTATAAAGTAAAAAAATAAAATTAAAAAAAAGAAAGAAATTCTAACCACTCATTGGGATGGTCTTAAAAGGTCGGGGTTTTGTGAGATAATTAGGTCATGAGAGTAACCCTTCAAAGTGAGACTAAGTGTCCTGAAACAAACAAGACAAACCAGAGACCTCCTCCTCTCCCCCTTCCTATCTATTGGTCCTCTTTTTCTCTACCCTTCTCTTTTTTTCTCTTTCCTCTGCCTTGTGTGAATACAAAAGGGGGCAGCTATCTAAAAGTAAACTCGCAGCATACACTAAATCTGTTAGCACCTTGATTTGGACTTCCCACTTTGGAGAACTCTGAAAAATAAACATTGTTGTTATCGCGAGCCTGTCTGCAGCAGGCTGAGCTGGTACACACGCTCGCTTTAGGTGACCACTTCTTCTTTTATACTTTGCTTTTAATAACATTATTTTATATACTTAGCTTTTCTGTTTATACTGGATTTGTTCATTTTGGCTTATAATTTACATTCTGATGGCAATGAGCAGGCCAGAAGAGTGTAGCAAATGCTGTATCCTCAAGGTACTTAGTCAATATTCTCAAAATCTTGGACACGACTGATACATCCTGCCTGTGCCCCTGGACGGTTGTTATTTGCAGTTCTAAAGGAATGATGAAATGGAAATGACTTTGTCTGCCCTCTGGCTTCCTCAAATCTACCGGCCAGATTTTATCTAAAATGACTCAGACTATCCTAATCCCATAGAATTACTCTCCTAATCCCAAAGATCTCAGTCAGAGGATTCCCTCACTCTCATTTGGGTATTTCACGCCACTCTTTTCAGTCTGCGTCTCCACAGCAAGGTTTAATAGCTTCTTCTCAGTACAGAGCACCTAGATGGACTAGCAAATTTAGTAAGTAGCTGCAATCTGAGTATATCCAGCGTGCAAACGGTAGGAGGCAAATTATTTGTAATGGCCTATACCCAAGCAATGAAATAAGTGCAAATATTTTGCAGTGCGTAACTGTGAAAAGTTATATAGTACGTTCGAGAATAATGAAAAGCCTGATGCTTAGACCCCTGTTCAAGATGAGACTGTGACACCATTGCTCTCACTTCTCAGAGGAAGAGGCTGAGACTTAGTTAAGTTGCTTGCTGGAGGTCCTGTGACTGGAAAGAGCAGACAGAGCATTTCATAAATGAAATGTGAAAGCTTTTTAACCGTTGTCAGTATCCTCCACTTCTACAGCTTGAAGGTACCAAGTGATAACCTTTATTTGAAAGAAAAATTAGTCTATTCTTTATTACAATATGCCACACAAATGTCTCCATTTGTTATCATGACACCTTGGTCTGGGCTCAGTGCCTGAAACGATCCAGCTATGATGAAGACAGGCCTGAGATACATAGCACCGCTAGAGTGAGCATCACAGCATTTTCCCAGTTGAGCCTTAAGTTGTTCATATTGTTAACTTCAAGAGTTGGGAATATGGCTCAGTTTTTGGAGTACTTTCTTAATATGTAGGAATCACTGGCTCCCATCCCTAGCATTGACTGACAACACATGCCTGTAATTCTAACACCCATGCAACAAAAGGCAGGAAGATCTCCTTAAGGTCATCCTTGACTAACTACCAAGTTTGAGGCTAGCCTTTAATACAATAAACCATGAAATCATATACTGTATATGGATATTTTTCAAGAGGTAAGCATAAAAGAACATTCTTTTTTATTTATTTTTTTATTTTTTATTTTTCTCTGCTCCCCTCCCTGCCACACCACTCCCTCCCTCAACCCTCCCCCAAGGTCCCCATGCTCCCAATTTATTCAGGAGATCTTGTCTTTTTCTACTTTCTACTTCCCACATAGATTATATCTATGTAAGTCTCTCTTAGTGTCCGTATTGTTGTCTCAATTCTCTGGGATTGTGGTTTGTAAGATGGTTTTCTTTGCCTTAC